>JAKUCV010005329.1:0-147820 GCA_028386065.3 Turnera subulata
CTCGCTCCTTCGGCCCAGCTGTGGTTGCCGGAGACTTCGCAGGCCACTGGATCTACTGGGTTGGCCCACTCATTGGAGGAGCTTTGGCTGGGCTTATCTACGGTGACATTTTCATTGGGTCATATGCCCCAGTTGCAGCTTCTGAAGAGTATGCCTAAATCAAGTGTTTTTGAGCTTTTGTGATGGTGTGATTTGATTTGTTTTCTTTGCTTTTCATTTTCGGCCTGTTCCTTGTAAATGGCCGAAAAATCAAGTCATTGTTAATAAGTCGTTGTTGATCATGTTGTTTTTCAAATTTCTTTGGTCTGTATCAAGAGTTAATTGTAAAGGATTTGAGTAACATTTTCAGTGGTTGAAAGCAATGTAGTGACACAGTGACACTTTGCATAGTGGGGTTGACATGGTAAGCATTATAGCTACCTATCTCTAAAATTTTGGTTCTATTTGTGATACTTTGAATGGTATTAAACATAATAGGTGCACCCATGATATGTTTTTGGCAAAACAAAAAAAAAGTGCACTCATTATCAAACCCATTGTGATTTTCGAAATTATGATCTGTGGAATCAATTAGAATGTTCGTGGTGATTGATTCTTTTCGTAAGGAGGGTTTATATTTTTAAGACATTAGTTAGATGATTACAGAGAGGAGTAGTTAGAGAATGCTTGCTATATTTTTGTGGTCAATCCCTTTATAAGGAGGGTTTTATTATTCTAAGCCATCAATTGCAAAGCTATAGAGGAGAGGATAATACGCACTATGCCATTTTTTTTTTTAATGGCTAGGACAAAAAATATAATGGAAGCCTTGTTACTGTTCCACCTCACCCAAACCCTTAATTCAAAACTGCTCCAACTTTCAGTGGGTGCATGCCTGTTTGAAACAATCCATTTGTGAAATTGTCAATGCCTCCATAATTGTTTGTTTTAGTATAATATTATTATAATGGAATAGTAGTTGAATGAAGCCAACTCAAACAACAAATAATAATACATTTTTTTTTATGGATTTATACCTGTAAAAAAACTGCGTTTTGGAATAATGGATTTTATCGAACCTAACCAAGATGTGCAGTCCAATATGAAACAGGAGATCGGAGTACCAAGTGTGCAGCCTATGGCTTGCAAGAGCTGCAGCAAGGGAACTCTACAACCTTGTTAAGGCTTTGCTCTATCCTAGTAAAATTTCAAAGAATTTTCACTCGAATCATGTAAAGTAGGTTAGTGTTGGGTTATATTGTATGGAGGCCCGCTTGAGGTAGTGGGGTCTACAAGGTCCACCCGTAAGTTGGGTGCTCACCTTGTAACCCTAGTTGCCTCCTATATATACATGTTGTTCTATGGCACAAATACCAAGAACATTACATACATAGGGTGGCTAGGTTACACCCACACATACCATACACACAGCTATAGAGAGGAGAGGTTTAGGCCGTGGAGACTACAGGGGTTGCTCCGATACACCGTGACAACCCTTCACGACCGGTAGAACAAGACCTGGACTCCAAGACCTGTTTGCTTCCGCTGCTAGGACTCCAAGTAGGTGTCCTAATTTATTTCATTTAGGAAATATATCTTTTCCTTCATTGGTAGCGGAGCCTAGAGTCTTTATCTCTGGTCTAAGTTTCCAATCGAATGCTTTTTTTTTCTGTATGATTCACATGTTTACATGCTTGTTTTTTTTCAACCGCCTTAACTAGTGAACTTTGTGTTTCTAGTTCTGTATTTCTCACTGAATCTAATCCTTTGTGGATTGTAGACTCAGGAGCCACGGACCACATAGCGCGGGAACGTGATGCCTATGTTGAATTTCGGCGGATTTCACATGGAGCTAAATGGATATATGTAGGCAACAACACAAGGGTTGCTGTTGAAGGCATTGGATCATGCAAGTTAGTCCTGCGTGGTGGCCAAAGCCTGATCTTACACGATGTCCTATATGCACCATCGATTCATCGAAATGTTATTTCTGTCAAGAACTTATCGAGTTTGGGCTACACTTTGTTATTTCATGACAATTTTGTTAAGTTAACTCTGGATTCTGTTTTATTCGGTTATGGATATTTGACCGGAGGTTTTTATGTTATGGATTTGGATGAGTCCTCTTTCAATAATAATGCTTGTTTTTCCATGTTTATTGATTCGCGTAATTGTGATGTTGACATAAACACATGGCATGCTAGACTAGGTCATATTGGCCAACAAAGAATGCAACGGTTAGCAAAACAAAGTTTGCTTCCTAGCATCTCACATGTGGATTTGTCTACTTGTGAATGTTGTCTAGCTGGAAAATCAGCACGAAAACCCTTCGGAAAAGTAGCCACTAGGGCCGAATCTCCTTTACAGCTAGTCCATTCAGACATCTGTGGGCCCATGAATGTTCGGGCCAGGCACGGAGCGTATTATTTTATCACATTTATCGATGACTATACCCGTTTTGGTTATGTCTACTTGATTTCCCACAAGTCCGAAGCATTAAGATGCTTCCAAAGCTACATGAGCTTAGTGGAAAATCAATTGGATCGTAAGATAAAGGCATTACGAACAGATCGTGGCCGTGAATACTTATCGACCCAATTCAAGGATCTTTGTGATACTAAGGGCATAGTTCATCAATTGACTATTCCTTACACTCCTCAACAAAACGGTGTTGCGGAAAGGCGTAATAGAACGCTTCTTGAGATGGTAAGGTCAATGATGGCACAGGCTCAGTTGCCTATCTCCTTCTGGGGTGATGCCTTATTGACAGCGACTTACATTCTCAACCGAGTGCCTACCAAATCAGTTGCAACCACTCCATATGAGTTATGGACGGGACGACAACCCGACCTAAGTGTTTTACGACCTTGGGGGTGCGCTGCCTATACACATGATTCCTCTCATCAGCATGGCAAATTAGGCCCGAGAGGAAAGAAAAGTATCTTCATAAGGTACTCAGAAACCTCTAAAGGTTATGTGTTTATAGGTATGCAAGACAGTGGGAGTGTAACTGAATTTGAGTCTCGGGATGTCACATTCTTAGAGAATGAGTTTCCTAAGAAGGGAGAGGTAGGTCAAGACCTATCTTTGTTTGAGAATGTTGATCAAGGATCACTTCATTCGAGTGGGAGGATTTTGACAGATGATGATCAGTTGATTCCTCACCAGCCTGGTCCGTCATCATCAGGTGCGAATGAAGGTAATCCTGTTATTCCGAGTGGGAGTGACGGGGTAGATCTTCCTCCAAGTGGGAGTGAAGCAGATGTCCTTGATCCGAGTGGGAGCCATATTGTACCAGATGGGGACAATGAGTCACGTGTGCGACGTGGTTCACGCATAAAGACTCCTCGTCGACGATTTGACATCGAAGGCGGTGAACTCTTTATGTCGCTCTTACAAGATGACAATGAGCCTCGGAATGTAAAAGAGGCCCTCTCAAGCCCTTCCAAGGAAAAATGGACAAAAGCGATGCAGGATGAGATGGAATCCATGCGAGTTAACAACGTTTGGGAGTTGGTTGATCTTCCAGTAGGATGCAAAGCTATTGGGAACAAATGGGTTCTCAAAGTTAAACTCAAGGCAGATGGCACAGTTGAGAGATATAAGGCTCGACTGGTGGCGAAGGGGTACACACAACAACATGGGATAGACTATGACGAGACTTTCTCACCTGTTGTGCGTTTCACCTCGATCCGCCTTATTCTGGCTATAGTTGCAAACTTGGATTTGGAATTACATCAGATGGATGTAAAGACTGCCTTCCTCAATGGTGAGTTCAGTGAAGAGATTTATATGGAACAACCTGAGTGTTTCATTGAACAAGGCCACGAACATAAGGTTTGTAGACTTTTAAAGTCTATCTATGGTCTTAAACAATCTTCAAGGCAGTGGTATATACGTTTCCACAATGTCGTCTTAGCGAATGGTTTTACCATGACAGAGGAAGACCATTGTGTGTATACCAAGAGATCTAGGGACAAGTTTGTGATTCTGACATTGTATGTCGACGATATGCTCATAGCTGGAAATGACTTGGAGTTTGTCAACGAGGTTAAGGCCTTATTATCGTCTCAGTTTAAGATGAAAGATATGGGTGAAGCTGCATATATTCTTGGAGTCAAGATTTCAAGAGATCGTTCTAAGAAGTTGTTGTATCTCTCGCAAGAGAATTACATCAGAAAAGTTCTTGAACGGTTCAATATGCAGAATTCCAACCCAATTGATACTCCTGTCAATAAAGGCCAAACCTTGGGGAGTCATATGTGTCCTAAGTCTCTTGAGGAAAGAGAGCGGATGAGCCGAGTTCCATATCGGAGCGCAGTCGGAAGTCTTATGTATACTATGGTATGCACTAGACCGGATATCGGTCAGGCAGTTGGCTTGGTGAGCAGGTATCAGTCTGATCCAGGCCCAGAGCATTGGAAGGCAGTGAAGAGAATCATGAGATAATGCTGATCATGGAGGTGATCCAGATGACAGGAAGTCCACCTCCGGACACGTGTTCTTACTGAGTGATGGCGCCATATCATGGAGCAGTAAGAAACAATCGTGTGTATCCTTGTCCACGATGGAAGCAGAGTACGTGGCTCTTGCTTCAGCTGCTCAGGAGGGTGTTTGGCTCAAGAGGTTCTTGAAGCGTCTCATGGATCTTGCAGGAGACACTGACCCGGTACTGATTTACTGCGATAGTCAGTCTGCAATTTCCTCGACGAAAGACCCCAAGTTCCACTGCAAGACCAAACACATAGATATCAAGTATAACTATGCTAGAGATATGGTTACACGCAGGGTGGTGAACGTGAAGTATTTATCTACTGGGGATATGTTAGCAGATCCATTGACTAAGCCTGTACCTAGAGATGTGTTTGTGAAACACATTAGGTCTCAGGGGCTATGTAGATTATGAGCACTATGTTCTGTTGTTATTTCCTACATGTTCACATGACTGTTTTGACATTTTATTTTTATGATCAATAAAGTCGAGTTTATGCATATATGTTGTTGTCATTTTATTATTGGATGTTGAGTACATTCTACATTCTTTTATGATGTATGTCGAGTAGACGAAAGGTTAGCCCTCTCACACGGGTAATCGCCTCCTTATCTTGGTGATAAGTGGAGATGAGACGAGTTTTAAGCTAAATTGTCATATGGACAGTTTGAGAGCGATTAGTTTAAAACTATATATACGTCGGTTGAGAATGGCAAGTAAGGTCATTCTAGGAATGAATATGTTCATTCAGTCTACTTTGTAGGCCAGATGCGAGTTCAAGGTTGTTGAGTAGATCGAGGAACTCGGGTTTAGGATACACACGGTATCTAAACTGTCATCTGTACAGCATTCCTTATGAGGAAAAGACATACGCTCCATGGGAAAGGAGAAAATGCTGTAGCACATGTTTCATACCATGTGTGCGTTTTGTCGACCACGGGTTAGCTAGAGTGTGATCTCAACTTCTAGCTGTGTGAGACTCGGAGCTTCTATGATGGCTCTACCTTATGTACCCTTAGTACTCCTATCAGAGACTTGAGATTCGGTTTGATGGTCGCTATCTTAGTATGTTGCCTAAGGACCATGTATACAAATTCGGTCTGGCGGGACATGTCTAGAAAAGCGAGTTGAGCCGGGTCAAGGGAATTGTGAGAAGAGGAAGGTCATAGACGAAATCACATTAGTCTTGTATTCACTGGTGCACCAGTTATGACGTACGGTTATAATTGTGAATACATTTGCGTTGCATTGCTTTGCATTACGTTGCATTATGTTGCTTTGCGTCACGCCTTGATGGACGAGATCCTATGGATGTTTTCTAATGTGATTCAAATGATCTAGGGCACTAGCGTACTTTCTGATCTACTTGCAGGTTTCTTCTCGACGAGAGGCTGTATATCCCTAACAGGTGTATAGCATTTCGCTCTCACAGTATGCCGGTCGCACGGTCCTATTTCCTTATATGACTATTGCTGTTGTAGCAAGAATGAGTTTCTTGCATTTGGTATTTTGAGCACTCTCACTTATGTGTGAGTGGGAGATGTTGAGTTATGTTGTATGGAGGCCCACTTGAGGTAGTAGAGCCCACGAGGTCCACCCATAAGTTGGGTGCTCACCTTGTAACCCTAGTTGCCTCCTATATATACATGTTGTTCTATGGCACAAATACCAAGAACATTACATACATAGGGTGGCTAGGTTACACCCACACATACCATACACACAGCTATAGAGATGAGAGGTTTAGGCCGTGGAGACTACAGGGATTGCTCCGATACACCGTGACAACCCTTCACGACCGGTAGATCAAGACCTGGACTCCAAGACCTGTTTGCTTCCGCTGCTAGGACTCCAAGTAGGTGTCCTAATTTATTTCATTCAGGAAATATATCTTTTCCTTCAGTTAGTATAAAAAAAAAATGTACAGTACTTACTAGGGCAGATTAATCTTTTGTACTTGACCTGCATAATGGTTTCCTTAATTATTGTAAAATAAAATGAAAGAAAAAGATCGATGGAGGAAGAGCCTAACCAAGAAATGATCATCCATTGACTTGGATTGGATTGCCAGCTCTTGAGAGACATGTACATCTGTACATCTTAATCATGATACCAAATCAATGCAAAGCCGACAATATTTTGAGATAAGCAAGAAACGTGCTAGATAAATAATTCTCCACTCTTTTATCAGAAGGAAAAGTATACTTTTGATAAATACTGCCCCCCCTCTAGAACATTCTGATCCCTGTAGACCTCATGCAAATTTTATGCCCATTATTTGTTCCTAATCCCAAGTTAGTTGTCTTATGCTCATAATGGTTGATTAGTGATAATATTTCAAACGACAAAGCCGGTTGGTCGGCTCCAATCATGGGGTGCTTGTTCATTTTTGGGTCCCATGGGCGGTGGCCGGCTATGATCATCCTCCAAAATTAGCTAAGCAGCTCCATTGAGTATTGGTCTCTCATATGTATTTAAACCACACAGAAGCAATGCAACTCGCAAAACACATAGACCAACTTGAGAGATAAGGAAGCTAAGCTAGTTGTCTTAAATCTTTAGTCCTAGCAAGAAAAAAAAAATGGTGAAGATAGCTTTTGGCAGCATTGGAGACTCTTTCAGTGGTGGCTCCCTAAGGTCTTATCTATCAGAGTTCATTGCCACTCTAATCTTCGTGTTTGCTGGTGTTGGGTCTGCTATCGCCTACGGTAAGTATAATTGGCTTAAACAAATGTTACATAAATATTTACAAGAACTATATTACAAATTTCTGTTGCCAAAAACAACAAAGTCAAGAAAAAACCATAAGCTATTAATTTCTTGGGTTGGCTTTGTGGTACTTTTTTTTTGGCTCTGTGGTACTTTGAACATAAACTGACTAGACCATTTGCTTTGAATTATTGAAATTGTGCAGGGAAGCTCACAGCAGATGCTGCACTAGACCCAGCAGGTCTAGTTGCGGTGGCCGTGGCCCATGGATTGGCACTTTTTGTGGGTGTATCCGTAGCCGCTAACATCTCCGGCGGCCACTTAAACCCAGCTGTCACTCTTGGATTGGCTATTGGTGGCAATATCACCATCCTAACTGGTCTTTTCTATTGGATTGCCCAGTTGCTTGGCTCCACTGTTGCCTGCCTCCTCCTCAAATTTGTTACAGACGAGGTAAAATACAAAAAAAATTGCTAATCCTAAAAAGAAAATTACTACTATCTTTTTCTATTTTTGAAAAAATTCTCAAAATTTTATATTATTTGTTGGCAGGGTATCCCTACTCACGGACTAGCTTCAGGTGTGGGTGCTTTTGAAGGTATTGTGTTCGAAATTGTGGCAACCTTTGGGCTTGTCTACACAGTCTACGCCACCGCCGCCGACCCCAAAAAGGGCTCACTTGGAACCATTGCACCCATTGCAATTGGGTTCATTGTTGGGGCCAACATCCTCGCAGCCGGCCCATTCAGCGGTGGCTCAATGAACCCAGCTCGCTCCTTCGGCCCAGCTGTGGTCGCCGGTGACTTCGCAGGCCACTGGATCTACTGGGTTGGCCCACTCATCGGAGGTGCTTTGGCTGGGCTTATCTATGGTGATATTTTCATTGGGTCGTATGCTCCAGTTTCAGCTTCTGAAGACTATGCATAAATTATGTGTTTTGGGCCTTGTGATGTTGTGATTTGGTTATCTTTGTCTTTTCAGTTTGGGCCTGTTTTTGTAAATGGCCGAAAATCAAGTCTCTGTTAATAAGTTATGATAATGTTGGTTTTCAAATTTCTTTTTGTATCAAGACCAAAAAAAAAAAAAAAACTTTTCGTATGATCCAAAGTCGAAAAAATTATGCCATTAAAAAAAGAAAAAGGTTCTGCCTTCCAAAACTTACAGATCCTCCCAAAGAAACTTAACCAAGAACTGAAAGAATTATTAATCGAATACGATGCTTGATTCTTAAACCTCATATGGCGGACTAATCCAAAATCAAGCATTGTAATTGGATTGTTATTTATTTGGGATGCCACGCTTGGGGAAATTGCTTGCGAGTGCTCTGGTAGGAGCCTTATCAACTCAATAAATCCCAAGTTTTGATGTAACATTTTGGAACTTAATTTTGTTGTTTTTTGTTTCTTTCTTTTAGTTTTCAACACATCCCACTGCTACCTACCATTATGTGATTTCTCAAATTAATGAAACTCCTGTATCTGATTCTTGCTTCCATTATGCGTGGTGCATGTCACTTTCAACTATCAAGAAACTAAGAGAAAACAAGGCTCCACACCTTGAAAGCTTGAAGATCTGCTCAAGATCTGCAAATTCTTGCACCACATCACGTTCCTTTTCTGTCATGCCGCCCACAGTGCTTATTTTGTCAAGAATGGATAGAGATAAGGGTTGGTTGACCATCACAATATATGTAATAATGACAATGGATACAAGATGGTCTAAATCAGCTCTTACTGATTGTCTTGTCCATGAGTAGAGCGAATGACAGTCCAACTAGGCATGGCAATTTTTCAGGGTCTACCCGATACTCACTCGAAACCCGCTTTTATGGGTAGGGTATTACCCGACTTTGACCGGGTAAAAAGAGGGTAGGGTATTACCCGGATCCGAGTTGACCGGATTCGGGTAGGGTCTGGGTCTGGGTAAGGGTCTAGGTTTTACCCTACACGTTAGACCCTATCCATTATAATATTTTAAAATCTATAACCGTAATATAAAAATCAACTTGAGTTTATTTCTTTTGCTCATTTAATTCTTTTCCACTCACCTCCTCTTCTTTTTCTATTGAAATTTCGTTCACCTCCTCTTTTGTCTATTGAAATTTTGTGCTCTACAACCCTAAACTAGTATTATGTTATTATAATTTTTCTTTGTCTTTAAAGAAACAATAATTTATAATTATCCTACAATTGGTTATGATAATAATATGGAAAAAAAGCATTCAATATTAATTTATATTTTTAACTTATTATAAGATTCTTATTTTTATATTATTTAATAATATTAATTTTTTTTTTAGAAAAATATATGTTGCTCTTGGTAGAGAAGAGGATGGAGATTAAGAAATAAAAAAATTATTTGGATTTTAAGTTGAGAAAAATTACACGCTACATTAAATTTTTGGACTTCTTGTTATTTTTAAAATTTCTATACATGAACTTGGAATATATTTCATGAATGCTAATTTAATAATTGTAGGATTTTGTTTAATTAGAACTTGATTTTTACTTAGCGGGTATAGCGGGTATACCCTTACCCAGACCCGTATTACCCGTTGGGCAAAAAAATTAAATTTTACCCTACCCGATTCATAATTAGTCCATTCTTACCCTACCCGATTTGATTAAGGGTCCGGGTCTGGGTCTTGCTTACCCTACCCGACCCTACCCAATTGCCATCCCTAAGTCCAACCAATTTAATTATAGGCACATATTGGTGACTTTTGTGGGGGTAACAAGATACCGTTTCTTTGTTTTTCTCACGATTTCTTTTATGTGTAATATTAATGATCCCTTTTCCTTTGGTCTTTCTAATAAGGAGTTCGAAGAGATGTGTGGATTAAATTTTTTGCATCGAAAGATTTAATTATTATTATTTTTTAATTCGTAGCTATTCTAGAACACTTGGGCTGTGTTTAGTTATTGAAAAATATCCTAATTTTCCTAGAAATTTAGAAAATAAAAAAGGAACAGCTAATACTTTCCTATGGTGGCTGCGCTTAGAATAATTGAAAGTATCAGTATTTTCCTTGGAAATGCTCGAGTAATACTGTAATAGAATGGTTCGAGTGAAAGGGTAAATAAATATTTTTCAAGTTTAACCAATGCGTCTTAAGCAGGCTGAGTCCACAGAATTATTGACAAATCAAACCCTCCAAAAAAATCATAATTGGCCCAACTCATAACCAATCCGTTAAATGCTGGGCTGGATTACAAGTGACCACCGTCGCTACCTGATTGTTATGAAACAAATCAACAAAAAAATTAAAATAAAAAGCTAGTTAATTAATTCAAAATAAATTATTAATTCAATATTATAACACCATTTTTTTAAAAACTTTTATATGTTATCCTAGGACGTCAATATAAAAATAATTAAAAAAGGACCCATAATTTTAATTACGACTTACCCGATTATCTATAATTATAAATCTCATCCTCACATAATTATAAATATCATGGTTAATAAACATGAAACCGTGTACAGTCTGTCTTTGTCAAATCATGTTGCCATGAACTCTGTGTTTTCATGTGTATAATTCATCTACGGGCCCTTCCCTGTTGTTTTTGTTTTCCTCATAAGCTCTTGAAGATAATGAAAATAATGATTTATATGATATATTTGCCATCCCACAATCTAGAAAAACTTGAGCTTGAGTCAAGAAATCTTTAGCTGGAAGTGGACGTGATGATGGTATACAAGGATTGGAAGCTATATGGTTGACAAGGAAAAAAAAGAGAAGCACTAACATACATGAAGTTTCCTATGAGACAACCTTATATATGGAAACGTGACACAACCATGGAAATTATCAAAGGTGTCGGTGTATCAGCACAACCATAGATTTTTAAATAAAAGAAATTATAGGGAATTAATGTACTGCAAGAAACATTTCAAGTGACAAGGATACCATTTTGTACAGCAAACACAGCAGCCTAAATGGAAGAAATAATTTGTTAATCAGTGAGTACGTGGGCTATATATTGATTGTAAAAGCAACAGCGCAACTACTTGTTGATTTTGATCTTTACTGGTGTCAAAGCTTTTGAATTGTGTAGAAGAAGAATCAACAGAAACGACAATAGCTTTGGCCCAACCTACCAAGACCAGCCATCTGTTTACTTTGCGCATTGGTCTTTTTTTTTTAACTATCCTTTTCTGCTTCTTTTTTGTACACAATGACTCATAACTCATAAGAGAAATTTTATCATGTTCAAATTGTATAAAGGGTTCTTTTAACTAATTAATACACTCAAATAAATTAGTAAAAGTTTGAAAAAGGAATTCTAATTTGGCACATATATATAGGGAATTTTGTTAATTGTTCTAATTTTTTAGGGAATTTTGACAAATTATAAATAATTTATTCAATATTGTTCAGTTGTTCTGGATAAATGAATTCATCTAAAATTCTATCTCGTAAAGATCAGCAATTAAGTCATAGAATTAGATGTTAGAGACGTGCACTCGTGAGCAAATAGACAAGTGCAACAACTCAGTTCATTTCTTTTTGGGTCTGCCATCGTTAAAAAGAGAAAATAGCCATGATATAAGAACCAGACACATAAGGGTGGCTGCTCTCTGTGTGGGCTCCTATATACATTAAATGTGGGCCTAATGAGGAAGTCCAGGATTTTGAGCTAAAAAACACTACTTAATCTCATGATTGATGTTAATAATCATCCTAATTCCTAAGGTCTTGACTTGGGCTCTTTGCGTGGGAAGAAGGTTACTATGTTAGCCCAACTAATCAGTGCAGATTGTTGTCCTAACTCCTAATTACGCAAACTTATTAAGAAACCAAAGAATTCTCTAAACTAAGTTACACTCCAAATGGGAGATGGCGTATTGTTAATATCAAATGAGAACTCCATCAAAGAATATACTTTACAAAATCTTTCCCTTCACTCCATGATTGTATCTTTTGTCAATTCTTTTTCAAGGTTTGACTCCTCATGTTAAGTGTTGAAATCAATCAATTTTTGGGTGAATATTAACTTTTGAAAGCATATAAAGAAATGAAGAGCATATAATAAAATACGAAAATGATGGATGATGATTCCCATTCTCCGGCTCTGCTGCCATTTGACAAATATTAGCCGAGGGTGTTGAAACTTGAAAGAGAAAGAACCCTAACCGTCCCCACCGCCCAGTCAAATTCAGCATTAAAATTCTCTTCAAATTCTGCAATATCTTTTCATGTATTATATCGACATCCACAACCGAAAGTTACAACGCTCAAAACCCAACAAAAAAAAAAAGAAAAAAATTACATGAAAGAACCATAGTACAGTCCCTAATTGGTGTAGTATATGATCATCATAGTAGAATATATAGCACATAGACACATTAAAAAAATTTATTGAGCCTACTTAGAATATACTTTATTACACTCTATATAAAAACAATATCGCACATAATCCAATGGTTCCTTACACGAGCCTGCTGTTTCTTGCATGAGTCTTTAAGAAACAACGCCCGTTTATTGGGGACAACTGTTTATGAGTTGTTGCATAAACTAATATTACATGGCTTATCGAGTTTCGTGAATTTCTGTTCTGTCTCTTGGTCTTTTTGATTGTTTTAACGGCACCTAAACCTTATTTTCATGAGGGTTTAGAGCACTAGATTTCGATTAGTGATCTTGTAATCTATTTTGTCCCCCTTAAGAGTTCCTTGGTCTTTTTTAACGTGTGTGTGTATATATATATATATATGTATGAGTGCTGTATCTTCCTCTTCAAAGAAAGGCATAGGTTCGTTATTCCAATTTGGAAGGGAGTTTTTTCATTGTGAACTAGGTGAGTGTAAGCCCATCTCCTAACCTTTATTTGTTGGTTTCTCAGCTTTTTGTGTGCAACTTTTTTAAGGTCATTATAACTAGAACATGCTCTTTTGGTGAGAACCTTTTTTCTTTGCTTTTCAAAGTAAAAAACAGAAGTGAAAGTTGAGTTCTTTTCAAAGATGAAAAGAAACCATTATCAGTCTCTAGTGCTTGTCAACTGAAGTAACATAACCCACAATCTCTTTTTTTATACAGTTTCAAGGTCTTATTCCCCACCAGTTTCTATTGCAGGACAGGAGACGCTATATATTCTGTTGGAATTTTGATGAGATACATCTGAAGAAGTAGCTCAGGAAAGGCATAGTTTGCAACTTGATCTAGTGTATTGTTTGAAGAAAACTGAAGAGATGGATGGTGGGTTTTATTCTGCCAAATGGAAGGGTAATTCTTTGCAAGAAAACTTAGAGGAGGACCAAGAGCTGAGACCAGCTTCTTCATTGCCAGTAATCCCAGAACCGGAAACACCAAGAGAGCCTATGGAGTTCTTATCTAGATCCTGGAGTCTCTCAGCTTCAGAAATTTCAAAAGCTCTTGCTCGGAAACAGAAACAGGAACATTTCATCCACCATAATCCAATTAGTCTTCCAGAGAAAAGTGTTGCAGCGCAGTTAGTAAGTCATTTACTTCCCTCCATTATCAGTTCATATTTGTTAATTTATCAGTTACTTTTCCTGTTTGGTACCGATTATCTAGCAAATTTACTGTTGTGTTCTTTTGCAGTCAGGAAAGGTGATAAATTCAATAAATTCAAGGAGGACAGGATCAATAGGAAAATGGTTCTACCACCAGAAGGAGATCAGTAGCAGTACAGTGAAGAAGAAAGACAGGGCGCGGATGGAGAATGCACGTATACACACCGCTGTATCTGTTGCTGGACTAGCTGCAGCCTTGGCTGCTGTGACTGCTGCAGGGAAATCCGGTGGCGATGGCTCGAAAATGAGCATGGCCCTGGCTTCTGCAACAGAGCTATTGGCTTCTCATTGCATAGAATTAGCAGAATCAGTAGGAGCTGATCATGATCGGGTAGCTTCAGTTGTGAGATCAGCAGTTGATATTCAAAGTTCGGGTGATTTAATGACCCTTACTGCAGCAGCTGCCACAGGTATTTGATAAAGCATTTCTGCCCGAGTTTTATACAATCCTGTATAATTACTACAAGCTGCCTATTAGTTAAAGCATTTGTCCAGAGAAACATCCTTACCTTACAATTTATGTGATGAAGTAAACATTTGGTCCAAGTAGTGATTCTCAATTAGTAACGCATTTTATGCTTCTCTAACTTAGCTTTGAGAGGAGAAGCAGCTTTAAAAGCAAGATTGCCGAAAGAAGCAAGAAAGAATGCATCTATAAGTCCCTATGATAGGGGAATGGCAGAAATACAGTGCGGTTCGGCTTTCGTTGGTGAAGTAGAACAGCAGGCTCCTCCTTGTGATGGAGAACTATTGCAACACACAAGAAAAGGTTTTTGACCTCTCTTCTTTCCAAACAAATTTGTTTGAAAATGTTGCTATATTGAAATATAAATGGACATGTTTCCCATTGAAAATTATATTGCTAAAGTTAACTCCGTTGTTAAAATTGACAGGAGTGCTGCGATGGAAACGTGTCTCAGTTTACATCAACAAGAAATCTCAGGTTTGTTAAGCTAACTTATAGGATATAGGAGATGAGGAAACATTTTCCAACTACTAAGGTATCCCTCCTTGTTTACCAATGTCTTTCTGTCTTCAGGTCATAATTAAGATCAAAAGCAAACATGTAGGAGGAGCCTTCTCCAAGAAGCAGAAAGGTAAGCAAATGCCTCTTACCAACTTTCTGCAATTAAAGCATTCTCTGATCCTCCCTCTCGATCTTAAAATTTATGGTTTTGTGACATTCTTGTATATTCTGCTGGTATAATTAGGTATTGTTTATGGAGTCTGTGATGAGATTATGGCTTGGCCGTACCGAAAGGACAGGGAACCTCCTGAAGAAGTCTATTTTGGTATTAAAACTGCACAAGGTCTGCTGGAGTTCAAGTGCAAGAGCAAGATTCAGAAGCAGAAATGGGTGGATGGGATTCAGAATCTTCTTCGCCAAGTTAACTCTGCTGAAGCAGCTGAGTGCTCTCTGGAACTGTTAAGCATTTAGGCTGTTGCACAATTTTGTACATGAACTCAAAGAGAGTAGGACACTTATGAAAGTTTGAGATGGCTTATAGTGTGTTATTTACAGTGGTCTATATGCTACAAATGTTTGAAAAAACTGTAGTTTCTTGATACCATTAATGTATATGTATGCAAGGAATGAAACGCACCACAATTATGAATACAAACCGTGTAGCTGTAAGGCATTATTTTCACAGGATTTCTGTTTCTATCAATCAAAACTACTTGAAGGCCACCCTGGACTGAGTTGAGAGAACTTTGATCAAACTTATATTTCTTCAAGCTGAAAACTCAATGGTGAAACTTAGTTCAATATAGCAGCGTTTGCTTGGGGAATTAGATGGGACGAGA
Organism: Turnera subulata; assembly: GCA_028386065.3. Classification (NCBI taxonomy): domain Eukaryota; kingdom Viridiplantae; phylum Streptophyta; class Magnoliopsida; order Malpighiales; family Passifloraceae; genus Turnera; species Turnera subulata. Next base: position 15,524 of record JAKUCV010005329.1, read on the forward strand.
CAGACACGAGACTGGACAGGACATGGTGGACTAGATTGTCGTTCTATATTGTGATTGGTATAATATGGACTAAATTTGAGTGAGATACAGTATGCTGTACTAAAAACCTACAAGATTACAGCAATCTTACTGGAATTAATGAATGGTTAGTCACACTCAATTGTAAGAATTACAGAGATACGTAGAAAACAGGGACGGGGCTTTAATTTTTTCCAATGTAAGAACTAGGGACGTGAAGAGAACAAGGAGAGGGAGAATGGGCTATCTTTGCCACTCCACTGCTATTCTTGCTTCGGTTTGCGTTTTTCCTCGAGCATCTTCTCTCTTTATTGTATCTTAGCCAACAAAAACGAAGTTCACTCCTAGCGAACTGAACCTCGGCGTAATATGCCCATGGAAAGTTAAATACTGAGAAATGGAACCTATTATCACAGCACATCAGTGAATCAGAAACAGTCAGAAAGCTGTAGCTTTATTCCAAGTTAGAAATGAATATTTGTACATACAGAATGTAAGACCACCCTCAGTAGCTATTGCTTCCATCCTATTAACCTCAAAATACAACAGTCTTGTTTTCCTGGTAAGGTAACACACGCAGTTCACAATATGACTTAATGGCTTGCGCAAGGCACTGTTTCTCAAGGTTCTCCGATTTCTGCACAAAACTGCGCAAGTTATCTCGATGGGAAACTCTCTCGACCTGCAGGATTAGTAGAGGCATAGCAAAATGGATTACAAATTCAAGAATACATGAACCATTCTATTGCATTTTTATATAAACAGAGAAAAATTAGGCAAAATGCAGGTAGTATGAGAGTAAATAATGAATGCAGGATGTAAGATTAGCCCATATTGATGAGAACCTTGAAGATATAGATGAGTAGTCCCTTTGTGAATCATTTTCATCTCTGCACCTAATTCTCTTTCTCGGTCAATGTACTGACAAAACATGTTGTGAAGAAGTAAAGAGAACCTTGTCTTTGTTATTAACAGCAAAAGAGTTTGGCAACACATTCTGACAAGAAGATCCTTTCGGAATTATTTCCAGAGCCATCAACAAAAAGAAAGAGTGGCTAGCACATGGTAAGACCAAAATCTACTGCCAGAGCAGATGCAACTTGACTCATCATCTTACTGTTTTCAGAGCCTGATGTTTTGATTAGTCTCATACCAAATTGCTAATACCCTAATCCCACAGAAACTATTACAAACATTGTCCTTTTGGCAAAGAACATCCCATGCTTCTGGGAGCCAGGACTTCATTTCACAGCCTTCCTAGAAAGAGGAAACGCAGCCTCTAGGAAACCTATGGCAGTATTAAGGAACCAAGCAAATTGATACAACAAGGAAATCCCTTAGAGAAGTTACAAGCATTGTCAAGACCTCCCCAAGACAAGTTATTTGAGTTATAAACATGACAATTTGGGATGAACCCAGCAACATGGAGAGCTTATGTGAACCAGCACGTGCAATCAACTGGAATTATCAAAAGCCAGAGTTTGGGAACCTTACGAGCCACTAATTCACTTACCATCTGTTCAATAATAGGTCCCGAATCAAGTTCTTCAGTCACAAAGTGACAAGTAGCACCAATCAATTTCACTCCTGCTTCAAAAGCCTGCCAAGATTATCTATCAAATTTAAACTGCACGGCGGTCAGGAATAAACCTTGAAACTGTTGACAGTTTAGAAACAATTTTATTCCATGGACAAGGCAAGGAAGCAAACCTGCTTAGATGGATTCCCGCCTTTAAATGAAGGCAGAAGTCCATGGTGAATATTAATTATATCTTTCCCATAGCTCCGCAAGAACTTACCAGATAATACCTGCAGTAAAGACTTAACCCCTGTAAGTTTTGAAAGGGCTGGCTAATTGGTTCAGTTTGATCAACAAATCCATACACAATAAATTCAGCGTCAGTTTTACCTGCATATACCTGGCAAGTACTAAAAAATCAGTATTCTGAACCAAACCCAGGATCTCCTCTTCCCCTTTATCCTGATTGTCTGCACGCACATAATGATAGGGAATCGCATTCCTTTCAAGAAACCGAATGAGATGTGTATTAAGGCCTCTATCATGATTACTGCAATGTCAAATACCAGAACAACATAATCAGCATCAGCAAATCCAAACTCGATAACCCAAGAGAACAGCAACACGGAACATATTTCAAAACGAGAGCTTCTTCACCACCTTATTACACAAGATATATCAACCGGAAGCTTTCCATCCTGCCAACTATGCAACAAATCAATCAAACAATGCTCCTGCCAGAAAAAACAGCTTTAGTATGCAAGCAAAGACAAAAAACAACACAAAACCCAACAATTGTACCCATAAGAAAATAGGAAAGAAACACTATGTCTTACCTGTTTTGAAGCAAGAACGGCAATCTTAAACTTGGGGTCTAGATTCGGGACCCGGACAACAGACCTCATTGCCTTAAACATTTTGGAGAGCTTAAGGAAATCCTCATCCATCTGAGCTCGAGGCCACTTAAATGGATCGAAGATGAAGTCACTGCCACGCCACCACACGAATCCAAACCTTAACCATCACAATAATATACAAACAAAGAACAATAGAACAATGAAAAAAAAAGAGAAAACACACACACACACACAACACAAACCTTCTGGAATAAAAGACATTCTTGTTCTCCGGCACGAAGACATCCGCTCCCAGAATGTTCCCGCCTCTGGAAGCAATGCATTCCGACAACTTGGCAACAATCCCGACCGAATCCTATGATAAACCAACCAACAAAGAAAAAAAGAAATGATTTTTATAACCAACCAACCAAAAAAGAAATGATTTTTAACATTTTTATTAGAAACTAAGTAATGGGTAATGGAATAGAGATCTGGCAATGAATGAGAGGCAGGGAGGTTACCGGGCACTGGAAGACGTGGATGCCGTGGATGAGGGAAGGGGAGGAAGGAGGAGGAGGAGGAGATAAATCGTCGGACCTGAAGGGCCTGGTTGCAAATTTAAGAACTTGAGGGAGGAGGAGGAGCTTTGAACAACACACTACTCTCCTCCTCTGCACCACCACACTACTACTCATTCTCTCTTTTCTGTTTCTCCTTTTCGGGTAAAAGAATTTACCAAACTTTGGCGGCCTCAGCTTTTGGATATCGGCGCGGGTTCGTTTAGCCACACCGTTAACACACACACAAACGTCTCTCTCAACTACTACTAATCGTGTGAAATTGTGCACCTTACGGCGTCGTTTGGTTGAAACGATGGGATGTGGGGACAGAGTGAGATTCTGATTTCTTTTTTTTGGTTCTGGTCTCTTAAGGAAGGTAGTTGGTGGTGAGGTAATTTTTTTTTAATGAAGAATTAAACATGGCTTGAGAAATGTAGATTAATAAATTTAAAGATTGTTTTGTATTCATTCTCATTAAAAGACAGTGTACTGAGAACCATGGCTCGAAAGATTTAGATTGATAAATTTAAGATTATACCATGCTCTTGCCTGCATTCGTTTTTGATCCTCATGCAAATTTTTAGGTCCGGGCATGCCTAAAAGAGCAAGCTACTGATTTTGGTAAAAAGTAAATTACAAATATTAAGCTCTCCCTCCATGAATTAGAGATGTACGATTACAAAAGGTAATGGAAGTTTAACACTGCCCATACTGCTGCATTGGAGCATATATATAAACACGGTTTAGTAGTCTATGAGCAAAAAAAGTTCTTCTTTAGACAATAAACATATTCATAAATTCTTTCTCTTCCTTACAAATTATGAGTATGTGTCAAGATGTATTGGTCCTTTTACTTATCGCTTTGTTGGGCATCACTGTGCTTTTTGTGGCTTTTGGAATCCCTGATCTTGCCACACCAAAATTTAGTGGTGGTTCTATCAATGTCCAGCTTGATTCAGCCAAGGTCCTATCCTTGCACACTATTACTTCTTCTTCACAAGTGAATGGTGGTGATTGGAACATCGCATTTTCCATCAAAGATCCAAAGAACTCTGAGAACTACCATCATATGCATTACAAGAATGTCCAAACTTCCATCTTGTACGATAAAGAAATTATCTCCTCTGTAATGGTTGCACCTTTCCGGTTTTATTCCCAGACAGTAGTTGAGGCACACATGGTAACCTCAAAGAATATAAACCAATCATCTGCAGAGGGTATGGTAGCAGAAATGGCAAAAGGAGCTGTGAATTTCACATTCAAGTTGGATGTTTTGATCAAGGCTGAAGGTCCGACTCTTTTGTATGTAAAGAAACACATGTCTGCTACTTGTGATGATGTAAAAATTGTCTTCACATCTATCAGTAATGGAATTGAGATAGGTATATTACTGGATGGACCACGACAATGCAATGTCTCTACATAAAATAGTAGAAAAGATAGAGAATCATGCAAGTGATAAGTATAGTCTCGGATTCAAAGTCATGGAGTTGGGATTGTTTTGTTGTATTTTTCGAATAAAAATGTGTAATAAATGTGAAACCTTTATATTAGCTCGAGAAAATGACTTTTTGTGCTTGTTTATACTGGGCCAAGTCTCTATATGTTGCTTAAAGCAATTAATAAATAAAGGAATATCAGATCTCTCATTTAAATACATTCTAAATTATATTTTGTTCATTTACTTCATAGAATATATAAATTGTGAACAAAATAGATTTTCTTCAAACATAAACTTTAAGTATAATGACTGATAGACATATTTTTTTTGTTTTTCATCCGGTATTTGAAGTTTTACTCTGACTAATCTGAATTCGATCCAAATCATGCACCTAGATATGGTGAGTGAGTTTCCGATTATGGATTTTCAATTATAATGACTAATAGTTATTGGCTTGAGCAAAACATGGAGCTCGATATCCTTCAAGTAATGTATATGGTTCAAATTCTTTGCATGAAATTTTTTTAAAAAATTAACAAGACTGTCCTCATAGTCGATCCACAATGCCCATCTGATTCAAGTCAAAAACCAAGAGGAAAACCAGAAAAGAAATTTGGAATTTAAATTTGGGTTAGTGGGCTGGGTTGGGCTTTTTGCTTGTCAACCCATCCCATCTCTGAATAACAAAACCGCTCAAGCAGGCCCTAATCATATCAAAAAACGACACCGTCTCTTCGAGTCTTCAATTCTCGCCGGAGCTAGAGATCTCTCCATTTGTTAGTTTAAGCCATTCCTCTCACTTCTCTCTCCCCCTCTCCCTCTCTCTCTAGATCGGCCCCTAACGTCCACGAGCTCGACAGAATGCCTGTAAGTCTCTCTCTCTCTCTCTCTCTCTCGATCTCCTCGATGTACGTTGCTGTTCTTGTACTGATTTGTTTGACTGCAAAAACGTTGACGTTTCTGTTGTTTGTGGATTGGGATCCGGTGCGGGGGGGTAGCAGTACAGTAGACTGCTAGAGGTGGAGCCGCCGAGCCCGTTGAGATACATGATCGGGGCAACGATAATGATGATAGGCGTCGTGCTACCCGTCGGATACATGATGTTCCGTACCAAACGCGCCCCTTCCTCTTCCTCTTACTCCAAACAGACGTAGGTGTGCCTTTGCCTTTCTCTTTTTTAATTATTTGTTTCCATTTCATTGTTTTTGGTCACTCAAGTGAACGATTACTGATCCGCATAGATTACTGCTTTAGCGAGCAGTTTCACCACTGGTGTAGCAGTTTGGTAAAATTTTATCTTGTGCATTTTTTTTCCTTTTCCGTTGAGGATATTTTACTGGTTTAGGTGTCCGTTGAGCTTTTTCTGTGCAACAGATTGTTTCCGTTGTTGGTAAAATCGTAGTCATGAGTAAAGTTTAAGTGAAATTGGTAAAATTGACTGTAAATGAAGTTCTTGTTTATTGATATGGTTTCCACTTTCCAAAGTGGGATGTTAGCACGCGGTAATATGGTAGAAATGTTTTCTACTGGTAGCCTAGTGAAGTGGGTAGTGGTATTTAGTATTTACTTTTTGTTCTTCCCCAGCAAGACTTGCAATTGGAATTTCTTTTTGCCATGTCGCATTCCTTGCAATGCCCTTTGTTTTTGTCACGAGAAAGTTACACTGAATTTGGCAAACTTGTAGATTCAACCATATTTTGTATGAGGTTCTTCTTTATGAGTATGAGTAGTGCTACTGATGATACTGTTAAGGAAATGTTGTTTGCATATTGAAGAAATTTTCTTCCTAATTGAGGCTAATGAATTAAGATATTTTTCTTTTCGGGTTTTCTTGCTGTTATTGTTCTTGTTTGCTCGAGTAAGCTAATATTATATGCTTCCTTCTTTTTCACATCCTCAGGAATAAAGTTTTGATATAGAGTGATTAGGGTACACCTCTTACGTGCAACTGGTGGCTGCTAAAGTTGGACGATGCAACAGGGCGGTTTCACACAAACGCAAATACCGATGTAAAGCTATTGGGTCCGTGATTCTAATATATTCTTTTAGTACTCTGATTCTAGTTTTACAAATGGGAGATGTGTGTTGAATCTATGCCGTAGCTTATGATTCTCTCGTTCTGTTAGAATTGTTCACCTTCAGGGATGAAGGTTTGTCATATTCATCCACGGGAAAACATAACTATCATTTGTTCAGTGTTTGCTTCTTTGAGATTTGTAGTGATTGCCATCAAGAGCGGTTCATGTTATTAGAATGTGTCATACTTGACAGCAGCATTATGCTTTTGTCAATTGCGGTATCTCTACCCGTTTCATTATTTGCTGGCTAGCTTCTTACCTATTTTGTCGAATAGCAAATGTGTATGATAGTTATGCAGTTGCAATGTTGCATAGAATTGAAGATTGATATGTTCAGTCAGCCATTACTTCCGGTTCTTTTAATCGTTTTAAAGATTACCATTTATTCCAGTTCTGTTGTTGAAAGTACATCTATTGGTCACCTGTACGAAAATCTGGTCACACTAGAATGATTCAAAAAGTTGAGAGCAACTACCATGGGGGAACAAATATCAACGAGCAAAGCTTCGTCACGTTAAATATTGGTTGACCATAATCTACAAGCCAACATATGGCGGCATGTTTAACGTCACAACAAAAAAAAATTAAAAACCATTTAGCTATATAAACCAACCAAAAATTTCCTTCTTTTTCCAGTATGCGGAAAAATGTTTCTGCTGCCGGCGGCGCGTGCAGAATCTGTCACTAAAATTTTACTTCTGTATTGCCATCTTCATAGGCGCTTGGAAACCCCCCTCTAGGGGCGTCCTTGTGCAGATGAATCATTCCAACGCCCCAATGCCTCTCCAACGCGGACTCTATCACCACGTCTGATGGTAAACCTAAACTCGGAAGACGTATCCTTACTTTTGAGCGGCTTCAATGTCGGAGCTTGGAAGACGAGCACCACCGTTGAACCCATGTTGAAAGCAGCTACCTAGAAGGAAAATGAGTTAATCAGCAATGTATTTAGCTCAATCAATAGCCATCTTTGAGTGAGAAAGATTTAGCAGTAAATCAATACCAAAGAAAAAGAGTTATTTTAAAAAATATATTTTTTCCATTTTGTTTAGCCACAGATATCCTTACAAACACATATTACAATATCTTTGTTCTATTTCTCTGATGGCAAGCAGCCAAGCATCATGAAGGAGCTATAAGCTTTACTAGATACTAACCTCATCCCCTTTCTTGAGTATTTTACCAACACCTTGAGGATCATATTTCCTTTCTTCGGGATGGCCAGAATTCAAAAGCATTTTTCGTGGCAGGTTCGTCCGAAGTTCTGGTTCAATGGAGAGCTGTGACAAATGAAAACATTAGAGCAAGTAACTAACAGAAGGATCTCTCCAGAGACACTAGATACAACCAAATCAACTAGAATTATGGCAGTAGCTCAACAATATCAAATTGCTCTCTCCTCTCAGTAATCTCATGTGTGCACTGTAGGATGTCGCATCATGTAACACTGATCCACTGTACACTAATTCATTTGGCATTTCATTCAATAGTTTAGCAAAAAAATATACAGCCCACTTCATCCGAGAAGACAAAAGATATTCCCCATATATACTAAAAGATAAAAGGTACGTGCTATTTGTCTGTGCATTCTTTTTAGATTAGTCAAACGAGTGTGGGCATGCATGTATGTTGAGATCGTTGTAAAAGAAAAAAAAATAGATGCAGACAGCCATTGAACCTCAATTGACCCTATGTTTGTCGCCCCAACCGCTGCCATGGCCATAAATCCTTCTCGCCACGTACCCTCGAGCACAACCTGGTCACAAAGAATCAGAGAAATGAAAGATATGAAACAGTTAGTATTGGAGAAGATGGCAACGAGTACACAAGCAAAGCGCAACCAATATAAAAGATGAATTATCTCTCACTTGAAAGTAGAAAAAACATGAACTATCCAGGAACATCCCATTCATTGTTTTCAGAAATGAAAATGTCAAATGCGCTGTAGTAGGGGCATTGGTCAAGAACCAGGTACATTTAAAAGTAGTAGATAATTTCACTAGATGCAAATACTTTTACATACAAAGAGCAGCTGTTGGTGTGATTTGCCAACTTTCCACCTCAGGAGTAACAAAAGGGGGAATTGGAGAAGGTTTGGGGTAGACAATCACAAGGCAGAGATGAAGATGCTGAGAATCAGTTCTGCTAACAATTAGGTAGACTTTATGAATGTGAAAGTATAAAAGGGCTTTGAAAGCCTGGAAAAGAACCATAGCAAAGAACATTTTAAAAATAGTTTCTCAATTTCTTCAACTACTCTTCCATCTTGTAAAGAGAATTTGCAGATTCAACAGCTGAGATGCACATCCAGCACACTAGGAACTTGATAATCTATTAAGCCGAACAACAAAGAAACAACGAAAGACCAAGACTTCATAGAATGAGAGTAAATGAATAATATATCTGATTACCCTTTCATTCTCAACATAAAGATTTCTGATTGTCCTTGTAGCACGTTCATTCACGGGAAATAAGCGCCCTACAAAAGGAGGAGGTAGAAACAAAATCCAATCAATTGTAATAGCTGTAATGATATCAATTAGATTAAGAATACAAGCATGGTGACACGCACTGATATTCAAAAATGAGTTCCCTAGTAAGCACAACACAAAGACAGTCACCTGAGAAGTGGCGGCGGGCGAGAACATTCCAATCAGCTGGTGAATGTATCCGGTGATAGTCTCCAAGGTTCAAGTATATTACACAATAGTAGAGACCTTTTGCTGGCCTGCAAACATAATTTTAACGCACCAAGCCATCAAATCACTTGATGTCAACAGGCAATTATGAAGCACACAGTCATCAAATTATTTCAAACATCAAGCAGGCAAGTAGATGCAGAAAAGAGCAATTTCATCAGAGACCATTGACTATCATTTATCACCATCTTTTTGAACAAAACTATCAACGGACCCACAAAATTCAAATGATAGTATATGGGAATCCTAGCTCTCTTCAAGTAAGAGTCAAATACAACTGAATGATATATTATTGGCATTCTAGCTCTCTTCAGCTAAGAGTTAGACACATAAAAGAAAGAATTTCGTGATGAAACTGAAGCATCAACCTCTCTTCTGTGGTAAAAAAATATGGTCGCATAAAATTCATTTAAAAAAATACTAGAGCTGCAAAGTTTGCAGGTTTAACATGAAGAAGCTGTAGATCATAAACTATTCTTGTACAAATGGCAATGAGAAAGAAGAAAAACTCAATGAAGTACTCACTTTGCTGACAAATCATCTCTGACTTTAGGAGAAGCAAATGAGACCCTCCACCAAGACTTCTTACTCTTCTCATTATCATTGTTCTTCTGATCACTGTCGTTGCTTAGCTGTTCACCACTGTCCCCACGGGTATCGCTCTCAGTTATCATGGGAAGGACTGTGTTGCTACCAAGAAGGGAAGTCACAGGATAGGACCACCCTTTCACTTGCTCAACCATAGCTCCAGATCCTCTTAACTCCCCAAATCTTAAAACAGTGCCATCAACAGGGCTAATCTGAACATGCAACAAAATAAAACCGTAGATGCCGGAAGCAGTTAGTAACACCTTGAGTGAAACACCTTGGACAAAATAGATGCACAAGAAGCTGGTTACCAGTTACCAGACAACGTGGATCAGGGTCAATGGGCCTGGAGCCTTCCCTCAAGGTGCGAACAAAGAATTCCCGTAAGGAAGAATAATTTTCAAGAGGCAGAGCTGCTTCTTCTAAATCTGGAATGTGAAGTTAAATTGAATTTTCATTCTTATTTTTATACTCTAAAATTGTAACTAATCAATTAACCAATGGCAACAAAGAACATGATATGTGTAGTAAAAACTTTCATACTCGCATGAAATGCACGAGCCCATGCTTTGTAGACATGCGGACGCAGCCAGGTGGGAATTTCCTGTGTGGACATTTAGCAATAAGAAGAAATGTAAAAGTACCAACATTGTCAGAGTAACAAGTGTTTACGAGAAGTTGGAGACGACAACAAGATTATAATCCTACCATTATCTCGAGAAATAAATCAGAATGTCAATAATAATTGCAGAAAAATTACAGCTCTGAAATGCTAAATGATCAAGCATTTCTACTATAACAAGTCACAGGCATCTTTCAGTCAGATCCAAGAGTCAAACCTAGATTGAGAAACCATGACTTGAATATTCATAAAAGGAACTAAAGTTTCATTTTCGACCAACTCTGGTGCATAAATTCTTAAACAGTTGCGAGAAAACTCTAGTGGTTCATAAGCACATCTTATCCTAGCAAGTGAACTGATTCTTTTAAGCACATTGAGAACTTCAGGTTATAGATAGACAGTACAAGCCTATGCTAAGATGACTCATTTCACCAAATTTGATTTTCCAATCTGTGCCCTCCCGGTTTGGTACTTAATCAATATGCTTGTTAGTGAGAGAATAAAACAAAATTAGTAATCAAACCAAGCAAAATAGCTGGAAACGAGGCATAATGCTCACCACACTTGTCACTGAACCCCAAATTCTAGAAATGGAGCGTAAAGGCATCATCTCAAGAAAAGCCGCCTGAACAAACATGGAGAAATCACACCATTCACAGTTAGATACGAACACCGAGCAACATTAGAGTAATCAAAAACATATTATACTGCTAATACGAACACCAAGAGACAATTGAGTAATCAAAAACAGATAATACTACCAATACGAACACTTTACCTTTACATCAGGCTTGAACTCCAATTCAATACCTTTCTCCCTAGCCTCCTCAATCTGCCACAAACATTTACAAAGATTTAAGAAAAAAAATTCAAAATCCTAATAAGAGAACATCTCGAGATAAATTACGAACCACAAAAAAAAAAAATGAAAAAAAACCGCGAAAATTACCGGAGCAGAAGTTATAAAAACCGTGACCGTAAATTCACAGAAGTTATTAAACGTACCTTCTTGTCATTATAGAGCCTACGAACATGGAGACCACCAAGCATAAGCAAAGTAGCAAGAGTAGCCCCAGGTAGCAGAAACGGATTACCTACAGAAAACAAACGCCGGTTCGTAGTTTCACTAACTACTCCAAACAATGCCTAAAGGAATAACCGCCACCAAAAGTAAGTGAAATCGAAACAGTTAACTGCTTTTTCTTCTTCTTTTTTCCTTATTTTCTCGCTAGCGAAAGATATATTAACCGACCTTTAGCGTCGCTGCCTCCGTTGGAAGAAGCGGCCGCCGCGGCGGGTGGTTGAGGCGCGGCTCGGGCGTTCTTGAGGAAGGAAGTGAAGAATCGGCGCCGGTGCTGGAGGTGGCAGGACCGTAAATATTGGGACAAAGCGGCTACTCTATGGGAATACTGGAATTTCATTTTTGGTTTAACGGAGGAGATACGTTTGGGTTTGTGGTTGGGGTTTTACGGAGGGTTCAGTGATGGTGATTTTTTTTTTTTAAATCGAGTAGACGAACTTTTTCTTTTTTAACTGAGAATAAACGAACTTGTCCCCCAAGTAGGGAATAGAGAGATAAATTATTTTATTAATTGTTGCTCAAGCATGTTAATATTTTAATTTTAATTTATTGATTTAATCCTCCTTCCTTTTTTCTTCCCCTAATATTAAGATTCAAAAAAGATCATTTCGTGTTAAGCTCATGACCGTCTACGGTGCACCGGTGTTGAAAACAAAAGAACATGTACGAGTTATTTTGCATTTGGCTTGGTGTCGTCTTGTATTTATCCCTACCAAAAAGTATATACATCTATGTTCTATTGTAATCTCTATATCATTCTAAAAAAGTTATTTATTAACAGTCCGTTTGGTATCAATTTGGAATTGGAATTGAATTCAAATTATTAAAAATTTAGAATTAGAATTCATTATGAAATTAATTTTCATGTTTGGTATACTTTCTAATAATGAGGAATTGAATTCAATTCCAATGTTTGGTATAAATCAAATTATCAATTGAATTGTTAAAATTACCTAAGTTGTCCTTTTACTAAAAAAACTAAAATAAGAGTATAGGGTCATTTTTGTCATTTAGACATATCAATACTTATCCAATGGAATTGAATTTCAAATCCCATAGATTTTGCTTGGATTTGAAATATTACCAAAATATTGCTCCAAAAATAAAAAATAGAATTTAATTCCTATTTTTAATGAAGTAGAATTATACCAAACTAAGGAATTGATTTCAATTCCATGATACCAAATGGAGGGTAAAGAGTTTGGGTTTGAATTATGCCTAATCTAGTACCAAACCTTGGTGGACTCAGGAAAAACAATTCTTGGAGAGAGTAGAGACTAAATAAATAAAATGGAATTGAAGGATTAGGATTTCGGGCCAAATTAAAATTTGTAATGCTCATTGATAGCATGGGAACCAGGGGCCCTACCTATCCCCTCGTGTCCACCCCTCGTACCAAATAGGCAATGCGACTCCGTAATAGTTGGATTGGTGAAAAATACTCCAAAATGTGTGTTAGTAAGGGTGTGTTGGGTGGAAAAAAATATGTTATGTATTAGATAATCCATCTCAAACTTGGTTAAATTTTGAATTTATATTCCTATATTAGTACCTTGTATGTATCTAGGAGTTTGCTTCTATTTCATAGTTTCATAATCTATTACATATCTATTATAATGTATATATATATGTGTGATGCGAATATATTATAATGTGTATATATATATGTGATGTGAATAATGAAAAGCTGTGGCCAGTTACACATTCAACTCTCTCTTTTCAACATGTACATCCACACATATGTATAGTCCAATTCGTTTTATTATATATGTGTGAGTAGTTCTTGCCCTTAAATTTTTAATATAATTTTAATGAAATTAATTTTATTCTAGTTTTAATAACACTTGAAAATATTAAGTCTCAAAGGAAAGTAGAATGAAAAAGTGAATAACTTATTTCGACAAAAAAAAAGAAGAGAGAATAACTTATTAAGTTGTTGGAATAAATGTTAATCTATGAGACGTCCTTGTTTTTTTTTGAGGAATGAAGTGTGCTGGATTTCATTAAACAATCAAACGCACATCGTCACTAGCCAGCTGAAGTAACTGTGCCGGCAAGTTCTGAGACCATAAACAATCCGGGCATTGAGGACTAGCCCATCTACTGGTAGCATCTGCTACCTTATTACACGAACGAGGAATATAAACAAACGAACAGTCTGTAAATAATGCAGAAAAATGAAGAATGTCTTTAATAAGGATGCCAAACTGAGAGGCATTTGGTTGTGCAGAACGGAGTGCTTGAATCACCTTCAAGCTGTCAGTTTCGACCACAATCTTCGTCAGCTGGAGAGAGTATGCCAATTGCAGACCCAACCGGACACCAAGTGCTTCACCTTCATGCACCGAGCAGCAGGAGGGAATAAATTTGGCCTGAGCAACAAGGACCGTACCGGAGTTATCCCGTAATACTGCACCCAACCCCATCCCTGAATCCGCCAACCTGGACATATCCGTATTAACCTTGACAATATTAGGGGGAGGGGGTCTCCATGTAGAGGGACGAGGGGGGCCATTAGGAGAGGCACCACAACCTGAGCCCGTTGATAATGCAGCAGTAATTCCAAGGCTGAATGCACAATACGCTCCTTGCACGTCTGCTTGTCTTGAAAGATCAATTGATTGCGAGCCTTCCACAAACTCCAAAACACCATGAGACAACGCTCAGCCTCCGCCCATCCCCGAACTCTAACAATATTAAACAGCCAATCCCCACCATTCAATGTGTTATCATCAGGAGCTAAAACAGGGAAAGGACAAGTCTGCCAGACTTGTGATGCCCACGAACAAGAATAGAAAAGATGAAGTATAGTCTCAGGGTTCTGTTGACAATAAGGACACTGGTCTACAACTGGAATAAATCGAGCTGTCAAATTTGATCGGACCGGGAGGACGTTGGTGCAGAATTTCCATGCAAAGCATCGTATTTTTGGAGGAATACTAAGCTTCCATAGATGCCGCCACCATAATTTCAAAGATTCATCTGTTTCAGCCTCCCTAAGGGAAATCATAGGATACAAGTGGTCAAGTGCAACATAATAGCCTGAATTTACGGAATAACTGCCCGAACTCGTAAAATGCCAACATAGTTCATCATTTTGTGTGCTTAAGGCAACTGGAATATCCCGAATAAGAACAGCCTCTTCCGGACTGAAAACTTGCTCCACCAACTCCCTGTTCCAATCCCCAGAGACCGGATGGATAAGTTGACTGACCGTGGCATTAGTGTCCAGGACAGAAACCGGGGACTCCACTTTAAATCGACCAGCACAAGTGAGCCAATTATCCCCCCAAATCCTGATCCTGTGACCATTACCCACCGAAAATCTCATACCCTTCTCCAAAACAAAGCAGGCGTTGAGTATACTACGCCAAGCATAGCTCGGCATGTGCCCCATTTGAGCGTCCCAGAAGGAGGAATTGGGATAATATCTGGCCTTCAATATGCGCGCAAGGAGGCTGTGCTCTTCAAGTAATAAGCGGGAACCTTGCTTAGCAAGAAAAGCAAGGTTTGTTGCTTCGAAGATACGAAAACCCATACCACCCACCCCCTTTGAAGAGCATAGCCGTTCCCAAGATACCCAATGCAATCGTCGTCGACCATCCCTACTGCCCCACCAAAAACGTCTAACAATAGCTTCGAGCTGGGAGCATATAGTTCTCGGCAGTAAGAAGCAACTCATAAGATAGTTCGGAATGGATTGGACGACTGACTTGATGAAGATCTCTCTACCTGCATCCGTCAAAAATCTTTCCTTCCACTGTCCCAGCTTCTTCGCAACCCGATCGCAGATAACAGAAAATATAAGCTTCTTAGATCGCTCAATAAGAGCTGGAAGACCCAAGTACTTGTCTAAGGAATCAACAGTCTTTACTCCCAAATCCCCTTGGATATTAGATTGAATCTCATCAGGTACATTTTGGCTAAAAAAGACCTCAGACTTATCAAGATTAATTTTCTGTCCAGAAGCTGCTTCATATAAGGATAAAATATTAGAGATCGTACCAGCTTCTCTGCGATTAGCCCTACCAAAGATGATGCTATCATCAGCAAAGAAAAGATGGGAGACCTGCGGAGCCCTGGGACATACACGAACTCCATGCAATTGCCCATCCAAAATAGCTTTATTGATAAAAGCAGAAAGACCTTCCGCACAGAATAAAAATAAATAGGGGGATAAAGGATCTCCTTGCCTGATACCGCGATGAGGAATGATCGGAGTCTGAGGAACCCGATTGATTAGCAATGAATATGTAACCGAGGTCACACAGCGCATAACCATAGAAACCCATAGAGCCGGGAACCCCATCTTGTCCAGGATCGCCCTTAAAAAACCCCATTCCACTCGATCATAGGCCTTGCTCATATCCAGCTTTAGACCCATATAACCTCTACGCCCCTTACAACGTCTCTTCATGTGATGGACAGTCTCAAAAGCAATAAGGGCATTATCCGTAATGAGTCTACCTGGAACAAAGGCACTCTGCTCATGACCAATGAGATCAGGCAGGATCTCCCTCAAACGATTTGCAATCGTCTTGGTAATCAACTTAAACACCACATTACATAAACTTATAGGACGGAATTGACTACAATGCTCTGCATTCTTAACTTTAGGAATCAGAGTCACAAAAGTATGATTGAGAGCAGAGGGATCCTTACCATTATTAAGCACATCAAGGACCATATTACAGACATCCTTACCAACCCACTGCCAATATTTCTGAAAGAAGAGAGGGGGAAAGCCATCCGGACCCGGTGCTTTACTCGGATGCATCTGTTTCAGTGCATAAAGCACATCATCTTTAGTATAAGGTCTAAGCAGAAAAGCAGACATAGAATCTGTAACCCTGGGTGAGACACACTCAAGGATAGTTCCTAACTGGGTCAATCCCTGTGAGATAAAGAGGTCATTATAAAAGTCATTAAAAATTTGCGCAATACCCTCCTGACTTTGGACCCAGGACCCAGCAGGTGATTTGATCCTCCGGATTGAATTGGTCTTGTGTCGTTGGTTTGATTTATGGAAGAAGTATTTGGTATGCTTATCACCATCCTTGAGCCACAAGACCCGAGAACGCTGAGCCCACATAACTTCCTCTTTATGAATAAGATCCTCCACTTCCTTTTCCAAGATCTTGGTTTGAGCTACAACCTGATGGGATTGCACCCGAGAGTTCAAGCGCTCAAGACCTTTCCGTTTTTGCTTCAATTGTCTAGTCACATTACCGAAAGCATTCTTGCTCCAGGTGCTAAGAAGATTGCTACAGCCAGTAGTTTTTTCCTGAAGAGCTGCAACCGGAGACAAATGTGAAACATGTGACCAGGACCTTTCAACAATATCCAGACAGCCTGGCTCTCCAACCCACATGGCCTCAAATCTAAAAATTCTGGATTTAGGAACGACAAACTGATCCTGCCTATCAAAAATGAGTTTAATAGGATTATGATCGGATTTTTGCCGAGGTAGGTGCTTCACAAGAAACCGGGGAAACTGTGCCTGCCACTCATCCGAAGCCACAAATCGATCTAATCTCTCCTCAATTGCAGCATCATCCTCCCCTCGAACCTAAGTAAAATCGCAACCTTAGTACCCCAAATCTGTAAGCTGTCCCGCAACAAGAGCATCCCGAAACCCCTGCATTGCCTCCATATCCCGCAGCACACCTCCCCGTTTTTCGAACTGGAAAAGGATCTCATTGAAATCGCCTCCGCAAAGCCATGGTAATTGACTATGGGTCGACAATTCATTCAATAGATTCCAGGACCGCCATTTATCCGTATTAGCTGGCCACCCATAAAAACCCGTAAATCTCCACCGAGGGAAAACCCCAAACCCATCAACAAGGACATCAATATGATGGAGACTAAGAGACTGTAGCGTAACCTGACAATCTTGATGCCATAGCAGAGCTAAACCACCACTTCTCGACCGCCCCTCACCCTCACAATCTCGGACAACCAAATTATCCCATCTCAATCTACGTTGAATACGTTCCATCTCCCAACTTTTTAATCTGGTTTCTGAGAGAAAAACCAGAAGAGTATTTTCAAGCCTCACAAGCTTGCATAAAATAGAAACTGCACGTGGATCCCCTAAACCACGGCAGTTCCAGCATAGGATACTCATGGCGCTAGGCGGGGTTGCTGAGCAACCTCCGCCTCTGAAGTCAAGACAGGCTCGGACTGAGCTTCTCTCATACGTTTCGAAACCCCATCCTGCGAGCTGAACTGCCCACCACACTCCTCAGCCTCCCCACGACGCTTAAGAGACCGGGGACTGATCATACCAACTCTTCGCTTCTCGCCATACCTAGCTCTTCGCTTCCAAGTCCTTCCACCAAAGATAGCGCCACTACCCATCTCAAACCCTTCATCGGAGCCTAACTGCGAGGCAGCCTCTACAGGAGAGATATTAAGATGATCAAGAACAGGGACCCTCGTAGACCGTTCCCCACCTGCAGAAATAGACTGGAACACCAGTTCCTTTGCTACTATCTGCGGCTCTTGTACCCTGAGCATTCCTGACTCCGAGGACAGAGTCGTCTCAACATATTCTGGTGCAGACCCATGGACCTGTGGGGAACCCACCGACTTATCAGTTGGGGGCATAGGCGTGACACTCTTGCAAGGCAACAGGGGTGACCCCTCATGCACAGAGATTCCAAAGGAACTCACTCGGGTAACTACCGCCTCCAAATCCTCCTCCCCACCACTATTTCGAAATAAATCCTTCCCCTGATCACGACTAGAAACCATCCCAGTTTGGGCGGGAATGTTAGCAGTACACGAAGAGTCAGACCTCACCGGAGATGCAAAGCGCCCTTTTGGGAATGAATGACCCGGAGATGATGATGCAGGTTTAAACACAAGACGACGGGCTACAGGATTGTGTTGGTCTTCACCCCCCACTCGTGACCCTATTAGCTTTCGCGGGGAAGCACGAAGCCAATCCCCATATGGGGTGTCAATGAGGTTCAGCTCTTCGTCATCCCCAGCAGCACAGTCCCTGTCTATATGTCCCAAACAGCCACAGTAAAAACAAAAAAGAGGCAGCCTCTCATATTTAAAGTACACCCAGACTGGATCCCCTTGCTTCCGATCAGTTAAAGAACCTCGAATCAAGGGACCCCGAACATCAAACAGGACCCGGAACCTAACATACTTTCCCCGCTTCATGGAGCAGTTCTCCTCCAATCCTTGGTACTCCCCTATTTTCCCGGCTAGGGCCGCCACAAGCTTCTCAGACCGCATATTGAACAGAATATCATAAACCCTAGCCCAGAGAGGGACAGTAAAAAACTGTAAAGAAGAAGGTTGCTCCTCCCCTGATAACTCCCGCAATAGAACCACCTGGTCGTCAAAGTTCCACGGCTCTTGATCAAGCACCCTATGTTTATCGCGCCAGTGGAAAAACTGAAATACAAAGAGATTACGTTCAATCTGTGAAACCTCCGCCCCATGAGCCGGACGCCACACCTGCTTCATGGTCTTCATGAAGGCTCTGGCATTAAAAGGCCTCTCTGCCCACACCCGTGCAACCAGGCAAAGAGTTGCAGACAGGTCTGTCTCCACCGTCTCATCCTCCTCAACCACCACTGCATCCGTCTCCCTCTCGGTTGGGTCTGTAGGAGCAAAACCTAAGTGGCCCCGATCCCGCTCCGCCCCCCTCCGAGACTCCATAAGCAACACACGTACACCCCAACGCAAAATCAAACCAAAGGAAAAACAAGGAAAACAAACCCTAGGTAAAACCCTAGGGAGGAGGCCTTGTAACAAGGAGAAAACCCTAGAAGGGAGAATACTCGTAAAAACGAGAGAAAACCCGAAGTAGTCGGGAAATTGAGACGTCCTTGTTTAAGATTGAAAAAGAAACATCTTAAGAAAAATGAAAGTTATTCACAACTAACTTTGAATTAAAAAAGGAATAAAAGAATTGTATTAACTCAATCAACTAATTAGTTACCTTTACATGAAAGAAATATATATAAAGGGCATCGTTCACAAGATTGATTATATATTATAATACAATTTTTTCCAAAGGGAAAGTCATGCTTGGGCCAAGAATATGTGCCTCTTTTCTTCCTTGCCAATTTGGGCTGTTGTCTAACATTTTTATGCCTGCCGGGCCGCAACACAAAACACCCGCTTAAAACTTCTAGTCCAAATGCGTCTGTCCACTTCCACTCCACTCCCTCTAAAAGCTGAAACGCCACCGTACTAACGAACGATTTAGCCGCCAACGTTCGTTTTGATCGGTGTGGGACCCACCATCGAACCTGGACGACTAGGTGGCGTACATTAAAGCGCCTTCTTACACTGGAGCAGACCAAAACACTGAGCAAGTCAACAAAAATCGATAACATAAAGAAACAGAAGAAGATA
The DNA here is from genome assembly GCA_028386065.3 of Turnera subulata. Classification (NCBI taxonomy): domain Eukaryota; kingdom Viridiplantae; phylum Streptophyta; class Magnoliopsida; order Malpighiales; family Passifloraceae; genus Turnera; species Turnera subulata. The sequence goes on from JAKUCV010005329.1 coordinate 35,354, forward strand.
AACAAAGCTCGCTACAGCTCTTCTTCTAGTCATGGCTGCAAATGATACTGTAAAATATGGGATCATAGGAGTGGGGATGATGGGAAGAGAACACCTGATCAACCTCTACCATCTTCGCACCGAAAACGTTGCCGTTGTTTGCATTGCAGACCCTCATGTTCCCTCCCAGCAACTCGCTCTCGAACTAGCCCAATCCTTTAACTGGCCGCCACTTAAGGTTATATTCATTCTTTTATTTTGCACAATTACTTATATTTTTATGCGACTATTGGTCAATGTTACGATGATGTATATATGGGTTTGTGTAACTTGAAAAGAGTAGGGTCTACTGTGGACAGGTATTTTCAGGGCACCAGGAGCTACTGGACAGTGGGTTATGTGATGTGGTGGTGGTGTCGTCTCCTAATATGACTCATTATCAAATCCTCATGGACATCATTAATCACCCTAAGCCTCATCATGTTCTAGTCGAGAAGCCGCTGTGTACTACTGTTGCTGATTGCAAGAAGGTCAGTGACTTGTGAGTGTGAACAATTATGTATATGATACCATTTATCGAATTCTAAGTTTTTCGGTACAACAATTCTGTATAACATGGGTCGGTGTATCTGGCATTACTCTTGTTATGATGGAATAAAATTCTCTTGGTGGGTTGTTTAGGATTGTGCGTTGTTTCTCTGGTACATTCTTTTTTGGTTGTGAATTTGATATGTTTATAGAGTGGGGTGGATTCATTAGGTTGTAAATGCGGCCAGGAAGAGGACGGATATGTTGGTGCAAGTTGGGTTGGAGTATAGGTACATGCCATCGGTTGCTAAACTGATTGAAATTGTCAAGGATGGGTCTCTTGGATCGGTGAAAATGGTTGCAATCCGGGAGCACCGGTTCCCGTTTCTGGTCAAGGTAAGCTGTGACTCTTGTTTTTTTTTTCTTCTTAGGCTACTGCTGCAGGAATCAGTACTGTTTTTGACTATTGGTTGTAATAGGTTAACAATTGGAACCGATTCAATGCTAACACAGGAGGGACTCTGGTGGAGAAGTGCTGCCATTTCTTTGATCTGATGAGGTTGTTTGCGGGTGCGAATCCTGTTCGAGTGATGGCCTCTGGAGCTATTGACGTTAACCACAAAGATGAGATTTATGATGGAAAGGTAACTATGTCCGCCAGACTTTGAGTTGGATACAGGGCACTAGTTTTTGGCTGCGTTTTGCCTGAGATTGTAATGCCACAAATAGCAGCGCAAAAATATGAAATTTGGGGCAGCCTGCAATCTTTTTCTGTCAAATGAATATATTTGTAGCTAAATCACTGCGTTTTTTCTATCTTCTAGTGGAAACCATTTCATGTTTCAATAGCTTTATCTTAAGATCTGGTCCAGTGAGGTCTGATGGCCTTAGACTGAAATTGGTACTGCAGTGACCTACTGCAAAATGAATTTACTATAGCCTGACTCGGTCATTAGTAATTTGTTGGTAACTCATGATAAGAATTGAGTAGTGTGTGGAACAGCTCGGTTGTTGAACATTGATTGCATAACTTGTTAATCTTACCTTCCTGAATTTCATTATCTGAAACTTTTCAAATTTAACCAATGTATACGAATTATTTACTCTATTCTGTTGAGGTAACTCTTTGCTGTCTTTGTATTTTTCAACTTGCTGGGTTCAGGTTCCAGATATCATTGATAATGCATATGTTATCGTTGAGTTTGACAATGGTTCTCGTGGGATGCTTGATCTTTGCATGTTTGCTGAAGGCAGTAAAAATGAGCAAGAAATATCTGTTGTTGGTGATGTTGGGAAGGTGGATCTTCTTTTTCTCTATTTCCAATCATTTGATTCGTGGTTTTGCAGATTATTCGTTTCCGTCCTTTTGTACACTGTTTTCATCATTCTCATTCGAAGTATATGTTTCAATAGGGGGAGGCCTTTGTTCCAGAGAGTATTGTTCGATTTGGTACTCGAGAAACTGGAAGAGATGGTGTGCAGACATTGAAAGCTGAGGACGAGAGAATTAAGTGGGTTGCTTTTCTTACCTTCGTTATTCTAGTGCTCAAATGTGATAACATATTATCCTCCCATTGTGCTGGTGAACCTATGTTTCAGTTCTTATTTTCTCCATGTGAGTTATGAGACAATTTCTTATGCAGATACGATGGACTGCATCATGGTTCAAGCTACTTAGAACATCTGAACTTCTTGTCAGCAATCCGTGCCAAGGGAGAAAAAACTCCTGCAGTGGACCTGCAAGATGGATTAATTTCTGTGGCCATTGGAGTTGCAGCACAGCTTTCCATTGAAAAGGGTCGATTTGTTACAATTCAGGAAGTCATAGATGAAATTAATTGCTGAGTTGTTTCAGCAACATTATCTGTTGTTATTTCAACTTGCTTGTTGTATGTCTATCTCCTCCCCGCTAATTGTATAAGAATGGCTTGGCTTTCTGTAAAATCAAAGTTACCAGCGTCAGTTTTGTTATCTGTTACTAACATTGCCTCGTTGCACTAAACATTACTGGCCCTAAACTTTTCACTGGAGAAGTGCTTGTTTTGCTTGGAGATATATAATATGACTAAACACAAAATGAAAATGCTGAAATACAGAAAATGCTAAATCATCTTGAGATCAAGGAAATCACTAATTTAAAGGCTTGGGAAATCGTCTCTAACATTATGAGGATACCATGCTGGCAATATACTACTAAGATTATTCTTTTAATTGCTTTCTTTCTACTATTGTCTTGAGTAGCCACATTAGGACAATGACAATCCTTAAACAAATGAGGGAGGAAACCAGTAGAATTTATTTTTTACCGTAGTATTTCCCAATAACATTCATGGGCTAACCAGCGTTTTTTTACCAAAAAAAAGAAATCCAAAAGATAAGGTGTGGCTGCCTGCCAAATCATTTTCTAACGTCTAATTTAAATCAAATTGAGTAGTAGGAAAAAAGAAAAACCTTACACTATTAAATTATCTCACTCGAGGTTTAAAAAAATATAAATTATCTTCCCTCAAAGCTTCTTAATCACACAACGGGCCCGCCTTCTAAAAATACCACCCCCGAGTTGGCGCGCATTTGCAAAAAAACTGGTCACACTCTTCGCATTGAAACCGAAATGGAAGACGACGGCGGAGAGAGATCAAGCATCCTCGTCGGCCTCATCGAGAACCGAGCCAAAGAGGTACAACTACTACTACTACTACTACTCGCTTATTCTCCGTTTCGTTTACTAGAAGATTCGCTAACCCAACCGAAGTCCAGTTACCGTTTCGCTTCATAGCTGCTCCGTTTACTTCCTTGAATTTGAATTTTGGACTCCGATTCCTTGCGAAATTGCTCCTTCGAGAGTAGATTTGAATTTCACTACCGGTTTGGATAGATTTCGTGATAGATCGTTTTTGCTCTTCATCCTCTAAACTACGTTCCTTGATTGCGGTTATTTTTAGCTTTTTGTTTTTACAAATCGGTTAGATCTACTCATTAAGAAGGATTTTCAACTTCGAAACTGGAAATGTACTGTTTGTTTTCGTTAACGGAACTTACATTTTTAGGCAATTTTTCTAAAATATTGAAGGATTTTTTTCTTGATTGACAGGTAGGAATGGCGGCTTTAGACCTAAGAACAGCTTCGTTGCATCTCTCTCAGTATATCGAAACAAGCAGCTCGTACCAGAACACGAAAACTTTGCTGCAATTCTACGATCCTGTGGCGATCATTGTTCCGCCTAACAAACTGGCGGCTGATGGTATGGTTGGAGTTTCGGAGCTAGCGGATCGGTTCTACGGATCGGTCAGGAAGGTAAGCCGTTTAGCGAATGTGATTTCTCCGTTATGGAAAAAAAAACGTGTATGCTACTGATCCTGCGGGTGGTTTGTTGTAGGTGGTGATGCCACGTGGTTGCTTTGATGATACGAAGGTTATACCGAAAATTTTCCATTTTCCATTGCATTTTTTTAGTTCTTCAGTACTTGGATTGTGTGTGTGATTTGATTTGTGGTTTTAATAATTTGTTTCCTGATCCAGGGGGCTGTACTGATTAAGAATTTGGCTGCGAAGGAACCTTCAGCCCTTGGTTTGGATACTTACTACAAGCAGTACTATCTTTGCTTGGCTGCAACTGCAGCTACAATCAAGTGGTACTTTTCTAAAAGATCTGTTTGCTTAAAGTTTCTGAGAAGTAATTTGCATTGTATTGCTCCTATGGTATTTTACCTCAGCAGTATGCTTCTGAAAAACAAACTTCGATTGCATCATTTATCAGGACAGAAGCAGAGAAGGGGGTGATTGTTACTAACCATTCATTGTCGGTACGTGCTTCATGTCATATATCTTTCTTGATCTCCAGTGGAGTTGTAAAATTTTCCGTTAACAGAGAGCCTTGTTTGTGATGTTGACCTTACTCTTTGAGTTCTAACTTCTTACCATGGAACAGGTTACATTCAATGGATCGTTTGATCACATGAATATTGATGCGACCAGGTAAATATTCCTCTTCCTTTCCGTATCTACACTGAAATTTCTGTTGCATACAAGAGTGACATTTAGGAGGCCTTCTAGACAAATCCACAAGTGAGTTTGACTTTTGCAAAGTTTGGTAACAATTTGTCGCAGTGTTCAGAATTTGGAAATCATCGAGCCACTTCATTCTGGTCTGTGGGGCTCAACCAACAAGAAAAGAAGTTTATTCCACATGCTCAAGACTACAAAAACTATAGGAGGGTATGCGAGTTTTCTGATATTTACTTGTTGGATTTAGAATGTTACGCAAAGGGGCAGGCTTAAGCATTGAGAACGATCTTCCATATCTAGTTGTCTTTATGTTTAGATTTCTCCCAATTCAAAAATTTGAAGTTGATGTAATTTCTTTTCTTCCAGGACCAGACTTCTTCGAGCAAACCTTTTGCAGCCTCCAAAAGATATCGAAACAATAAATACTCGTCTAGATTGCTTGGTTAGTGATTGAGACGTTTAAGATTTTTCTGCATACATATTTAGGGACTCAGTGGTCCAAAGATTGTTGCAATATCGCATAACATGTTCTAATTGTTCCCGGTATATCTGTGATGCTCATGTCCAAAAGAAGAAATAGTTGGCATAATTTTTCTTGGTTGAATTCCTTCATTTGATTATGTCAATCTTTGTTAGCTTTGGCCAATATGGATGTATTCATAACCTTAAGTTTCATAGAAAAATATGACAATCTCACAGCTGTTTAATCTGGTTTTGCACTTTTTCTTTTAATTCCAGAAAATCTTGCAACAGCTCTCTTTTAGCCCATCCATAATGTACACCCTTTCAAATTTGGATTTCAGGATGAATTGATGGGCAATGAACAGCTATTCTTTGGACTTTCTCAGGTTCTGCGTAAATTCCCAAAAGAGACAGGTAAGAGAAAAATGAAGTAAGAACTGGTTTGGTGGTCTTCTCGTAGTTGGTACATTTGTTGCGACTGGTAAGCAGCACTTTCCTGTGTGCTGTCTCACTCAGATAGGGTTCTCTGTCACTTCTGCTTTAAACCGAAGAAAGTAACAAATGAGGTCGTTAGTGCTGATAATGCTCGAAAGAGCCAAGAGCTGATATCGAGCATCATTCTGCTTAAAACTGCTCTGGATGCCTTACCTTTACTTTCGAAGGTAATTGTAGTTGCTTTCATGCATACCATTTGATGTCTTGATAACTCGCATATACGTTGATCTGTTGATGCTTTCCAATTGCTGCAGGTGCTCAAGGATGCCAAATGTTTTCTTCTCACAAATGTTTACAAGACCATATGTGAAAATGAAAAATATGCTTCCATTCGGAAAAGGTATGTGGTAATTGCTTTCCTGCTGATGACTTTTATATTGGGGACTGCTGACAAACTAATAACAGCGTTTTATAGTAGAATGTTTGCTTTGCAGGAAAGTTAAGAACTACTGCCAGTTGCCCATTTTAACTGTTTGAAGGTTCTATGTAATGCTTACAGATAGGTTCAGAACTTTTATTGCAATTTCAATCATTTTAAAGGCAATATGCTCTCACTCGGTTTGGAACCAAAATATGGTGAGAATTGACGTTTAATGCTAAATGAGAAACTATTGCCCTTCTTAAGTAGAGTAAAGGAGGGAAAATGCTGTGTACTCTAACTCATATCCGGAACGCTAGGGGGAAATATTTATATCTGTAACTATACTATCACAATAAACCATGTCTTTACAAATTCCTTTTTACTGCACACTTTCTCATCCGTGGTGTTTTGTCAATAATGGGTAACCATAAACTACATTTGCTCATTTCTGAAGAGGCTTCCTTTTATGTTTTTCTTTCTTAAGGGTGGGAGAGGTGATTGATGAAGATGTGCTTCATGCACGAGTTCCTTTTGTTGCCCGAACACAGCAGTGCTTTGCTGTGAAGGCTGGAATCGATGGACTTTTGGATATCGCGCGAAGGACATTTTGTGATACTAGCGAAGGTGTTTTACTTTCTAGGTCCTTTTTCACTCTTTACTTTCAATTAGTGCATATTTTTAGCATTATTCATGTAGTTTTCACTGTTGCCCTTTCTTTTTATGTGAAAGCTATACATAATCTGGCAAATACATATCGAGAAGGATTTAAGTTGCCAAATTTGAAACTTCCTTTCAACAATAGACAAGGCTTTTATTTGAGCATTCCACATAAAGACATCCAGGGAAAACTTCCCAGCAAGTTCATTCAGGTTGATCGTAAGTCTTTTTTCAACTTGCCTGTAACAGAAGGGGTTCTCTTAGTTTTGACTTATTATGTGCTGGTGAAACATGAATCAGGTCCTAAAACATGGAAACAATGTGCACTGCTCAACTTTAGAGCTTGCTTCTGTGGGTACCAACTTATCCTCAACCATAACCTCTTGAACTTGTGCTTGATTTATGTTCCTATTGACTCTACTGATACTGTGATGTCATAAGTCATGATACCACACCTTCAAATTTCTGATTCATACATATTAACCTTATTTACTGCAGACCAAATTTGTCCTTACGCTTGTTGCTTTTCAGTTGTTGATTGATTGAATGGATCAGAATTTAGTCTTTTGAGCCTAATACTGATGATTCATTTTTCATTTGGTCCTTTTTGTTTTCTCTGGAACAATTCAATCTTTGTTTAGTTCCTGTTTGCGTATTTTTTGTGGAAGAGCAGTATCCGATATTGTGAGAACCTCATTTGGTTGGCTGCTTGTTTCCAACATTATATGACCAGCGGGTGCCATCTTACTAAAACTAGTTTCACAGAGTCACTACAATGTCTTGAACCACCAAAGGAAATTAAGCATACCAAGCAGATCATTCGTGAGACAAAAACTAAGAAGATAATTTTGAGGCTTCTACTTGTATATGCTTTCATTTGCATCTGTATGCCAATTTGTTGTTTATGTATTAATTTTGCACTGAGACACGTCCTGATCCTGGAAAAATTTAATGCTTTTCAAGTGCATGCTTTTTGCAGCTGAATGTTAGAAATAAGTCCGCAGCTGGAGAATGCTATATGAGAACAGAAGTTTGCCTTGAAGGTTGTAATAGACTGGTGATCAGCATACTATATTTAGAATCGGAATCTTTAAGTTTTTGCTTATCTCTTTATTTTTCAATGGAGCATTATTTGTTCATCTTTAGCCTGTATGATTTTACGGAAGTTCTCTTCAACACTTCTGACCTCTTGAAGCCTGTTATGTTAATTATTTTTATGGCATAGTCAATTACTTCAGTAGACCCAAAAGTCACGCGACAAGATTATCTACTGAATATGCACATTAGCACTTGAGTGGTAACATTCAACCAACATTTTCTGAAGTTTGAAACTGAGAAAGGTAGCTTATCACCTTGGCGATTGATGATATCAAAAGTCTTATGATCACTAGCTTGATAGGATTTGACATTTCCCACACCTAATATGTTGGAATTGCTGACAATTCTTTATGAATACTTATGTCATCATGCATAAAGTAGAGACCTGTGACTAAACGTTTCTTCTTTTAGATTTCACATTTCAATTTCAATTTGCATTTAGTCTTTTAAAACAGATCAGCATGAATTTCCATATCCGCTTGTATTGTGCTGTTTGTACTCTACCAGCTGTTGGAATTCATTTTTCTATTGGCCTATTTCCCTTTCATCAGAAATTTGAATTTCTCAGGAAACACATACTTTCCTGTCCAAATAAATCATGCACGTGATAATTTTTCTTTCGTTTCCTTGTCCATTGCAGCTCTATTAGACTTCATAAGGGAGAATGTTTCGGCTCTAACATTGCTGGCAGAAGTCCTGTGTCTTTTAGATATGATTGTCAATTCATTTGCTCATACAATCTCGACTAAACCTGTTGACAGATATACTAGACCAGAGTTTACAAGTAAGCAACTTGAACTGTCTTTTGAATTTAGGAGGTGAAATCTCGGGGGTGTGCCTATTCTCATTGTTTTCTCACAGGTAACGGTCCTCTGGCAATTGATTCTGGAAGGCATCCCATCCTTGAAAGCATACATAATGACTTCGTAGTGCGTGTCACGTTTAGTTCTGATCACTTGCTTATGTTCTTTCACTACATGGAAAACCTTTTGTATTCTTTATTGCTAATTTTCTTGTGTCAGCTGCCTTCCTGTCTTACTAAGTGCTTCTTGTGCAGCCCAACAATATTTTTGTTTCAGAAGCATCAAACATGGTAGTTGTCATGGGTCCAAACATGTAAGAAATGCTCACACTTGATTTTATATCGACATGGAGTCTGACTATATCATGATTTTGAGATCTTTCAACCAAGTAAAGTCTCATTTGTCTTTGATTCCCTCCCAAAACAAATACAATGCTAAATTTCTTGTTCTGTGATATAGTTATCTCCATTGCTTTATCTTGAAAATCGAGCAAACTAATTTCTAAATTCCGCGCATGCTTCTTAAGGTCAAGTTGTTCTACACTGAAAAGAAAACAGACAGAGCATTCGTGGTAGTATTCAAGACATATTGTTGAGAATGCTTTGAACCGAAGCATCTGAAAGAATTTTGCAAAAAAACAAAACAGGAAGAAACTAAACTATGTTTATTGTGTTGTAATATTGCTATCTATGAGCATTCTGCATCATACCAAGCTCATAGTTTTTACTTAAACTTGTGTATGATTGTTAAGCTTTTCAATTCGCCATGTGGTGGTAGACTTGTGTTTCTTTGGCTGTTCTTTGATCCTTTTATAAGTTCCTTCATTATTCTTTTAATAGTCTTTGATTAATATGCTGATATTGGGGTGTAGGTATTGGTTTTAACCGTACATCTCTTTTGACAGGAGTGGGAAGAGTACTTATCTTCAACAAGTGTGCCTTATAGTTATTCTCGCTCAGATTGGTTGTTACGTTCCCACTAGATTCGCAACTATAAGGGTAGCTGATCGTATATTTACAAGGATGGGTTCAGGGGACAATCTTGAATCAAACTCCAGCACAGTATGCTTGCAAACTTCAGTGTTGTGAATATTCTGCAATTTTTTCTGGAATGGTAGCCATTTATCGAGCATAAATGATCTGCCCCTTTGCTAACTGTAAATGAAAGAGAAGCAGTAAAAGAAAGTTCTGAAGCACAGATACTCTACGAAGAGTGATTCTTTTTGTTGAAATATGAAGAGTGGCTCTATAATTCCTGGTATTGTATGCGATATAATCATGTGTAGTTTTTAACGGAGTTTGCTATTTTCCTTTGGGTGCATCAGTTCATGACAGAGATGAAAGAGATGGCATTCATCCTGCAGAATGTTTCCAAGAGGTACTACTTCCCTATTTTTCCACTTAAGCCTCGAAACGGTGAAACAAGAATCTGTATTTATTATATGGCCTTGTTCATTTCAGGAGTCTGATCGTTATTGATGAATTAGGGAGAGCTACTTCGTCCACTGATGGTTTTGCAGTTGCCTGGAGCTGCTGTGAGCATCTGTTATCATTGAAAGCGTAAGCTTACTTCCCACCCTTGCTATACCATGTTATGGATGAATCGCAAAAGATGACAAGTAGCTAAAGTATGTCATAGAGAGAACTGCAATGCGGTTTATTTGAACACTCAGCGCTAGATGCTCTGGAGAAAGATTGGCATGCATATTACATCTTCCTACATATAACAGCTCGAAAGTTACAGACGTAAAATAAGTTCTGAAAACTCGGTGCTGAGAATTAGTGCAACAGAGTATTTGGTTAGATCCAAGTCTAGATTTTTAATTTTTAGTTATACATGTGTATGATGATTTCAGGGTCCTTGTTTATGTAGTGGTTGGATTCTATCTAGGGTTCTATTCACGAAAAGTTTGCATATGAAGACAAACTATAATCTTATGGATTACCTTGCCTGATATTTTCCAGGTATACCATATTTGCTACCCACATGGAGAGCCTGTCAGAATTGGCAACTATCTACCCGAATGTCAAGATTCTTCACTTTTTTGTTGACATAAAAAGCAACCGTTTAGATTTCAAGGTGATTTCCTGGGTTACATTTTACCTTTGATTTCACGCTGGGGATTGTTTCTACTAACTGAAACTTTGATTACAACCTAGTTCCAACTCAAGGACGGGCCCAGACATGTGCCGCATTATGGCCTTCGATTAGCCGAAGTTGCAGGACTACCTAGCTCGGTCACTGATATAGCGCGAAGGATAACAACTAAGATCGCAGAAAAGGTAAATATGGTGAAGGGCTGTTCTCTCTTGTTTTGTTCGCCCATAGTTTCGTTTACATCATATCTAACCTACTGCAACGTCCTGGTCATTCCATGTCGTTCCGTGGAGGGAAATTTGATATGTGGGTTTCAATCATGTCAGAAAGTAAAGCAAATGGAGATTAACTGCTCACAGTATCAGCAAATGCAGATGGTATATCGTGTAGCTCAAAGGCTTGTATGCCTCAAGTTCTCCAGCCAAGATGAGGAATCTATCCGGCAAGCATTGCAGGATCTCAAAGAGCAGTACGTGGATGGAACGCTTTGATTGAAGCGACCATGCATTAGAATCCTGGTGGGGTGCAGGATCTTTCAATCGCAGGCTTCCGCAATTGGCATCAAATCAATACAACTTAAACGTCGTCATCGAAGAAAATGAAATTGAAGCCCACTTGAACGAAATGTAAAAATCCTAAAAAAATGTAACGATCATAAACGCTTAAAAATTCAATAGTCCGTCTAGTGATTTCGAAATGTGGTAAATACATTATTCCGCGAGTTATACTAAGAAAAGCTAAATGCAAAATGAGCAGTTATAAATTTGAAACTAGATATATTCTACAAGGGTGAAAATGCCTTGCCTTTGGGTAACTGGATGCAAAAAGGAAGACAATGTGGTTTTCCAGCGTAGGACGAGATATCGGGTGATTAAAGGACGACTATATATGGCATTACTCGTGCCAACAACTTAAAAAGCAATCAACATACCACAAAATCTCGCAAACTCAACAAGCTCATAAGTATTAGTGAAATTAAAAGGATTCTGGATATGGGACAGACAAAGCCTAGGAGTTACAATATCCAAAAATTTGAACGCAAGATAACAAACACTGTTCTCCATAAACAAAACGAAGACCCAACAAGTCCCAATATAACTCTATCGGAGTCACTGAGCTCAACGGTAGCGGCGAAGGGAAAGAGTGTTGTTGCGCTTCCAGGTTGCCCGGCGGGAAGGACGAGCCTTGTGGTGCAAGTGACCTTTTCCACGAAGTCCTCTGTTTTCTTTCCCTGCAGAGGTAAGTCCACGGAGTTCCCTGTGCTTGTGAACGGGGTTGCAGAGCCAGTTGATCCTTGGGTCATTCCTGATGGCATTGTGGGCAACATCCACCAAGATCACCTCAAAGTACTTGTAAGTAGAATCCTGCAGAGCAAACAAACATTGCATAAGCAAAATGTTTGGATTGATTAACAACAGAAGCAACTCAAATGATGTCCACAAATGGGAGACACACCTCATTGATCCAGTAAGAATTGAGAACCCTAAGGCCTCCCAACTTCCTTCCAGCACGCTCCTCAGCAACAGACCTCTTGCTTCTCTGGAACTTCAATTGGGTAACACCCTGGTTGGTGGGCTTGCCATACACAATACCCTTGGGAACAGGCCTCTTCCTTCCACCACGCCTCACACGAACACGGTAAACCACATAACCCTGAAAGATTTCAACTACATTATCATTTGTATTTGAAACAGTCAAAGAAAAAAATACCACATGTGACCCATAAAACTGTCTTTCAGTCACAGTAAAACCACAAAATTAACAGTCTTATGGTAGGCACAGCTAGTTCAACGAAGGTAAGAAATCAAGAAAGCTGTGATAGAACATAGAAACTTCAAAGAGATACTTATCATCCTAACCAATAATCCAAACATTGACAAACCATAAATTTTGTGTCAGAATAGTAAGAAATCCTACTGGACAAACCACATAAATTGGTGCTGGAAAAAAAAACATTGTAACTCACCAGCCAAGAAAACACAAACATACCAAACAGGCAACAAACATGACAATTAACAGACAGATACGAAACTGTATCGGATCTTAACAAAAGTGAAGTTAACATAACAGAACTCACTTGGTCAGAAGACCGACTGTATTGTTTAATATGCGCTGGTCTCATGAAGCATTCAAATCATTACAAATGTAAACACCCCTCCCAGAGGAGAAATGCCACACATCAAGACGCCACTCAACCAGCAAGCAACGATTCAAACAGACACAAAAGAAAACCCAACAATAATAAAACAACAAAAAGCAAACAGATTCCAAAAAAAATGAACAAACCCATTAACAAAAATCAGACGCTATCAAGACGAAAACCCTAGTATTGGGTTTACCTGCTTGGCCTTGTAGCCGAGTCGGCGAGCCTTGTCAGGGCGAGTTGGGTGAGTGACACGGACAATGGAAGGATGCTGCCTGTACTCCCAGCACCTCACCCTCTGCAAGAACCTCATCACATCGGATTGCTTCTTCCTCCATAGCTCAGACACGTACTTGTAAGCCCCTACACGATTTTCACACCAAAAAAAAAACCCCACAAACGTCAAAAACCAAAAACACAAAAACAAAAGACAACCATTAAGAAATCATAAACCCGAGATCAAATCTTAGCAGGAAATGAGTGAGTGAAAGATGAAACGAGAGGGAGTAGGGAGAGGGAGAGGGGGAGAGGGAGAGAGAGAGAAAAGAGAGTACCCATTGGATCCGAGCTGAAGCGGCAGCTGCGTGGTGGAGTACTGATGTTTTTATGCACCTACAAATATAGAGGTGGTGGCTTAAGAGACAAAACCCTAACGAATTCGGGCCAGACTTCCACCCAGAAAAGCCACTGTATATCCCGACGTCGTTTCCATTCATAGTGATTAAATTGGGCCAAGCCCAAATTAAATTGTTTTATTTACGAGTAAAAGCTGAAGTTGGGCCTTAAGCTTGACCTTTCCAAGTCCCAGTCTCAGCCCATGTAGTCTTCCAAATTCCAAACGTTAGTGAGATTTTACAACCCAAAAACATAGTAAGTCGCTTAACAAAAAAGCTACTGCTACCGACTGCAGCTTAAAATTTAAGCTGCGGTGGTGTTCAAAAATCGCGTTTAACGCACGTCGGTGGTCATGTCCTTCTTGTCTCTATATATAGGAATAGGATACTAAAGCAGCGACCAAATTTACATCTCTTTGCGTCAAATTGTGCGAAGTGAAAGTTGGTTCAATCAAATAACAACAATGTGGACCTTCCCTCGTAAGTCTCTTTATTCTTCCCTTTTTATTCTCCGTTTCGTTTCGTTTCTTTTATACAAGTCAAGTGAAGGATGAACCCATTTGCGTTTTACTGGAATATCAATGAATTCTTATTGCTTTTTATCTCTCGTTTTTTATGCTCTGTGAATTCTTGTGTTTTAAACATCGAATCTTGGTCTAGCACTAGAATCTTTGGACTGAATGAATTATTTGTTTCTTTTCTTTTTTTCTTTTTGGTCTCAGTTGAATCTGCCGATGATACTGATCAACAATCAGGTGGAAATACCTCCTCACCAACATTAATCCAAGGAGCAGGAGGAGGTTTTAGCTTTGCTCCACTACCCAATCAAGGATGCGCTTTCTGTAGGTCCAGAATTCGTAATAGCACCACTACCGCTACTAATACACCATCAAATCTGTCCATCTTCCCAACACCATCAAATCCCACCTCTAATGCATTTACGCCCCAAGTCAATCCCACCAATAATCCATCATCTACCCCTCTGTTCCATCACACATATCCCGGTACTGATGCATGCACCTCCTCCTGGTTCGACTTCCCAACAACACCATCAAAGCCCACCACCACTGCACCCACCTCCTCCCCGCCCTTCCTCAAGTCCTGCCCAACACCACCATCGAATCACCCTTCGGCCTCCTCTCTATTCACCCCCATCCCACCAAAGCCATCAAGTCCCGCCACTAATGCATCCACCCCTCCATCCTGCCCCTTCCCACCAAAAGACAAGCTGAGTTACCACTGTGCTTGTTGCTCCTTCGGTTACCACTGTGCTAGTTGCCCCAACAACAACGTTGCAAGTCCTTTCTTGTCCGGAGATTCTAGTAGAAATTTCTTTGATGCTGCCAATAATTCTACCTTGGAGACTGAGAGACTTGCTGGTAAGTTTCCCGCTTTTTGTATTATACCTTGTTACTACTTTAATTCTTTGATTAGTAAATAAACAAACAAAATCATGCTTAATTGTCGTTGATATAAGCAGATATGTGCACGGAGGAGATCAAGTCAATCTCTGTATCAGCCCCGCCTAACCAAAACGAAAAATCCCACGAAGAGTTTAGATTGGAAAACTACAAACTGAAAGGTAAAGTCTTGCTTTTTGGGTTTAATTCCCTTTTGAGTTTCACTTCATATTCTTTGTTCTTCCTCCTCATTCCTTGCTCTCTTTTCTGTTCTCCCTCACAGGAAATTCCAAAGCACAGCAGAGTAAAATCTGGAGTGAACAACTGGATAGGTTTGGTCAGCCAACGGGGTTTGCGTGGGTGCCATATCTGCGATACCCTATTTACATTGGTGATGATTTTCACGCCAGATTTGGCCTCGATTCATCAAGTGGTACTACTACTACACCAAGGCATGCTCCAAATAGTCCCTTTGCACCATCAGGATCATCACCACCTATTGCTTCACAAAGTGGATCAATGCCTACACCTTCTGCTGGCCCCATACTCGGTGGATTTACGCCTACATGTACACCTTCCGTTGGCTCCACACTCGGGGCACTCTTTGGATCTGCCACTTCACAAAGTGGAGCGACCAGTACTATGCCTACACTTTCTGCTGACTCCACAACACTCTTTGGATCATCACGTCCCACTGGACTTTTCGCCCGGATGCCTACACCTTCTGCCTCCATACTCTTTGGATCATCGCGTCCCACTGGATTTTTCGGCCGGCCCTCCCAGTAGTCTCTGTCCTCGTTTCGTACAAAGTTCCACCACCTCTACATGGTCAGGACAGTCATCAACAACAACTTCATGTACTAGGCAAAGTGCCTTCAATCCATGAATGAGGGAAACTATAAAATGCCCAAGTTGTTTTTTAGTGGGGTTGTTCTGATGGAGAATGTAGTGAAACTATTGTGGTTTTTAAAAATTTAATTTGGTCTCAGGAGCCAAATCTTAGTTTTCAAGTTAAGTATCCATTGGGGTTCAGTAGTTCTAGTGTTGTAATTTTAATTAGCGTTTCTCCTGTAAAAATCACTCAAGTATCTGCTCACTCGACTTATCACACCATGTCAAATATTGTAACAATCATGGTCATCTAAACGCCATGTCTCTGTTTCTGATGTTATTTATTGTTGATAGCTTCTTTTATGATGTTTTTATGTCCTAGATTTGCAGATTCTCTATAAATAGTAATCAATAGTGATGAGTGTTGCAATTTTCCCTGTTATTTTTTTTTAAAAAAAAATTCCCACAAAGTCCTTATTGTTACTTCTTCAGAATCCAGTTCTAATGGACACCAATGTCCAGCACTGCGTGACAGCAACTGGGATTCACTTCCAAGGTCCACACAGTCTCTAAACTCTGTCTGTTGTTAGTGTTGCCAACACCACCACTACCACCGCTAAGGTTAGTCAGTCAGGAACATCTTCAGTTTCTGCATTGGACAGTGCCCCTCACATTATTTGGCCATGGTACTAGTTCCGGTTTTCGTTTTAGTACCAATCCAGTTGCAAACTCATCAAATTGCCCATCACTGGAAAGTTGTCAAGCTGCTTGGCTTGGAGCTACGAGTGTTTTTCCCTCAATCTTTGTCTGTTGCTAATGTAGCCAACACCACCACCACCATTGCTACCAGCACCAATGCAACCACTATGGTTAATCAGTCAGGGAAATCTTCAGTTTCCCCCTTGGATAGTGCCACTCCTACATTATTTGGCCACAGTACCAGTTCCGGTTTTCGCTTTAGTAACAATCCAGTTGCAAACTCATCAAATTGCCAATCATTGCAAAGTTGTCGGGTTGCTCAGTCTAGAGCTTCAATCGTTTCTACAAACGCACCATCTACATTTGGTAAGGTCTTCATTCCCCGTGAATAATCATTATTATTTTTAATTAAATTATTGATATTATTTATTGTATAGGTTATACTATTAATTAATATTTGAATAGTTATTGTTCATTTTTTATAAGACACATCCCATTTTTTAAATTTATATTAATTCTCTACTCTTTTTATCCCTTCTTTTTTTCTTCATATATAAATCTTATTTATTTTTATTTGGACTTGGTCGTAACGGGGATTGCATTAAGATGCTTCAAAATGTTACAAACTATACAAAACAGTCAGCCAATCCTGTAGTCCCCTATCCTCCAACACAAACTATACAAAATGTTATTTTTATTTTGACTTGTTATACTATTTAAGTCCTAATTAGAAAAGTTTATATATGGTTGTAAACATTTTGATAACTTCTTTTTTTGCATTTTCATTATTTATGTAAAATAATTATTATATGTTTAACACTTAATACTTGTGTGGATATCATTAATTCATAATCTTCTTACTAAGTTAGGTGCTCTAAGATCATATATCTATTTGGTCATCCCCTCCAATGGGTATTAGCCCTTCTGACATAATAGGGACTGTGTATATATGTGTCTCTCTCAGAATAATTCATGTATTCTCTAGGATTAAAGCGTTTTTTGGTCTCTGTGTAAGGCCTCAAAGTTGGATTTCATCATCGTGTTGGTTTTTTGCCTCTTTTCATCCCTCTGTTCGACCGGTTTGGTTCGTCCGGCCAGAATCCGGCGAAAATCGCTAACATGACACATTTTCTGGTGCCACATCAGATTTTTGGGTCCCACATGTCAGGAAAAATCCAAAATCAAACCAAGATCCACCCGACCGGTTCTGCCCACCTAAACAACCCGGAACCCAAAAAATAATTTTATTCTTTTTAACTATACAAATAATTTGAATAATAAAAAATCACAAAATAAAAATATTATTATTCAAATTATTTGTATAATAAAAAATAATAAAATTATATTTTATATTTAATAAAAAAATTTATTTTAAAACTATAAAACATAATATATATCAAAACATTCAAATTTTATAATTTTTATATATATTTTTTATTTTATATTTAATAAAAATTTTACAAAATAAAAATGAAGCGCCCCGACCCGTATTTACTATACACAGTAAACACGTGCCGAAACTATTTTTATTGATAGAACCAAGGTTATCAAAACCGGACGTTCGACCGGTTAACCGGGTTCAATCGCCTTTTCAGCAAAGCCCCGGTCCGTTTCATTGGAAAAACCCCCTTGGTTATATAACCGCTTTGAACCGGCTGGTTTTTAAGATTTTTTGGACAACCGGCCGGTTTTTTAAGGTTTTTTGCCCGGTTTTCCCGGTTGGCAGCCGGTTGGAACAATTAATTTTTTTTTTAAGAAGGTTGTTATTTTTTTATGTTATTTTTCAGCCTTTAAATGTAAAAATTAGGAAAACGGTTGAACCCCGGTTTTATTGATTCACTACCTTCGCCGGTTCGATGCCCGGTCCGGTTTTCAAAACCTTGGATAGAACAGACAGTACATCGTAGTCAAAATACTACACGATAAATTCAAATACAACAGAAGTTCCAAGACACTATCCGTCACCCATACTCGGAGACCATCATTCAAACCACACACGCTAGCTCAACAGCAGCAGCATAAAGTATTCAACAGCAACAAAGGCAGAGCAGCCTTAAACACTTAAGCCAATGCAACAGCCACAAGGGCATGTGAAATACAGCAACACACCAACATATATATAACAGCAACGGAAGACTTATATGCACATGCAGTGGAGGTATGGATCCGAAGTCAGGTGGGGAAGAAAGCAGCAGTCGTCGAACGTCGTACCTGAGCTACGAAACAACTTAACCTACGGGATGAAACCCCGCAGGAGAGGGGTGAGTCCGAAGTGCTCACCAGTACATCTAAGCACATTCATGGATAAACAGAGATATGCAGGCAACCATAATACTGTAGGCAAAATCACAGTCAAAACAAAGGCACATCTCAATCAAGACTGAACCAGGGCTAAAAGAACATCTTTTATTATTACCAATTTTATCTTCCGGGCCCCGTCACTGGACAAGCTAGGGTCGTACCAGGTTATCAATTAATTCCGGATGCCAGGCCAAAGAGAACAACCAAACCGGGACCACGTCCCAAAAATCTCAAATCGGGTATAACAACCCAAACAAACCGGGATAAACATCCCCAAACCAAGTAACCGACCATAGCATCCCAAAATTAATTTTCAAACCATCGGGTCGTACCACTACTTTCCACGTGACAATTAAAGCATCATCTCAAGTTCAGTTTCCAATTTCCATTTCCAATATCCATTATCCTTTTCTCAAGTATCCATAGTTAACCGTTCAACATCAATCTCAACACAATATCCATAGAATCAATATCACAGTCCAACAACAACAACAACAATAACCACAGCAGTCAAATATCCAACAATGACCATCTCAGCAGTTCAATCAAACAACAAAACACACAAAGTATTACAGGCACATATCAAGGGTTATCCATCCTCACCTTAGTCGATTATCAGTTTTGGAAATGTCCAACAGATTCCAAGTCCGGTTCCTCAGGTAACTGCTCGTTATCAATTCTTATATCAATCAAATAATATGCACACATAAGGTGATATGCAAATGTCATGCTAATATTGTGTGCCGTAAAATAAATACTGACTCGTCTCGGTTACTGCTTCGGGTTAATCCCATTATCATCATCATTCACCATTTATTATCCATATATCAAAATAATATACTATATTTATACCCGGATATTATTCCGGTATGATACTTTGATAATACCCTTTCCAAAATTATTTCCTCAAAATAATTATATTTTTCTTTAAAATATATTTTTTTTATAATTTAATATACCATATATACTTCAAAATATAATCTATCCTTTAATTAATTTTTTTTCCAGAATTACTTTTCTCTCTTCTTTTTTTATTAAAATCGGACTGGGCCAAATAGTACCAGCCCAGACTATGCACAGTGCCAAGCCCAGGCCCCAACCAGCAGCCCAGACACAGGCCCACACGTAGGCTTGGAACCTGACCCAGCAGCCCTGCCCAATCATATGACAACCCAACTCAGCTCACCCCAGCCCGCGAGACTCAACCCACAAGGCATCCGGGTCAACGGCTCGACCCGCCCGTCACTCCCTTGTGAAATGGGTCGCTCACCTTAGTGAGCTTCGACGGCGGCAGCACGGGACGACGAGGCGACAAAGGCAAAGGCGACGCGAGAAGGCACGAGCACGACGATAGAGAGGAGGCGAGGGCGGCGCGACTGTCGTCGTTGGTGGAGGTCGTCGGCTGCAGCAGAGATCGGCGACGAGCTCGGCAAGGCTTCGTCAGGCGGCGGCTGGCGTGTTGCAGCGGTGGGGAGCGAGGGTGGAGAGGAAGAAAGGAAGATGGTGACGAGGTGGTGGAGGCTTGGCCGGTGTGGTGGTCTCAGGTGGTTCACAGTGGAGGAAGAAAAAGAAAAGAAGAAGGGAGGAGAGGGGTGACATGGCAGTGTCGGGTTGGGTGTGTGCTTCTTCTTTTTTTTTTTCTTTTTCTGGTTCTAGTTTTTCTAAGCAGAATATGGTTACTGGGTTTTTATTTATGTTTTGTAGCAGGAGGTGAATAATGGGTTGCTATGATTTTATAGAGGTGAAGCTGGTGGTGATGGGTGCGAAGGCATGCAGAGGAGGTGAGGTTAAATAGGCAGCAAAATGCTGGTGAGGCACGGGTAACACAGGGAAAAGAAAAGCAATTCACAGGCATCACAAGAGAAGGGGGCTGAATAATTGAGCTCCTCAATTATGTGGTACTGTGCAACATGTGAGGTGTGTCCCGCTTGGACCAGAAAATATCCAATATACCCCCTTACCTTTATTTCTGGTCCATTAACTCGAGGATAAACCCGACTTTTCTGAAGATTCCTGGACCCGAAAATGTAATAACCTGTATAACATGTCCAAAGTGTTTACTTGATGAGGGACGGGTGTAGGTTCCGGTAGGCAACCCTTTGGCACTAATTGGCTCGGATGGATTAATTAGTGTGCGATTAGCCTTAATCACAGATTAGGGTGTGCTAAGTATGTGCTAAGTAGGGGGCGAGTTGGCATGGTCTTGTTGGTAGAAAGAAACTTGAGGTGGAGAGTTGCTTGGCTTGGTGGCAGAAGGGGAGCAAGAGGTGGGGAGCTGCTTTGGCTTGGTGGCAGAAGGAGGGCAAGAGGCAGCAAGTGGCTGCTGAGTCACCTGCTTGCCTTAGCCTTATCAGCCCCAAACAAGCACCTTACCCCTCATTTGTGCCAAAATCGTGAGAGAAACTCAGGAGAGAAGGACTCAGCCATTCTCAAGGTTTTCTCAAGACTCTTGCACACAAAGGAAGTGGTAAGTGAGCTGGGTTGGAAATCTGGTTTGTTTGGGTGCCAAATGGTTAGCTAGGTGTGTTGTAGGCTTGGACAGTGCACCAACTCGGTTTTGTGGGAAGTCTAAAGTTGGGATTCTATGAGTTTAAGTTGTGTGAAGGTTGCCTGGTTGCGTGGGGGTGTTAGCTGAATGAATTGGTGTGCAATTGGCTTGTGGGAGGCCAATTGGTGCACCAATCGTACAGTAGGCACCGTAGGTGACCTAGCGGCCTAGCTGGTGCACCCTTGGTCCCCTGGCTGGCCTACTGGCGAGCCAAAGGGTACACCGAGGGACTAAGCACTAATATGTGAATGTTTCTTAGTTGATGCTTTGTTGTCCAAGTGCTATTATACTTGATGCTAATGTGATTTTATGTGTGGGCAGGAGCTAAAGCTCAAGGTGCATCAAAGGAGGGTGAAGGACCTAGTGAGGTCTAACTTTGTGTAAGTTGGGTTGCATACTTGTGGTTGCTGATGGTGCAAATTTTTTGGTTGATAACCCCAACGTGCTTGTGGTAGCACCAATAGTGGGGTGCTTTATTGTGGTTATGCCTTGGCTTATATGTATACGAACCCGATAATCGGGCTATGCATTGCATGCATAGCACTTGCATTCATTGCATTTGCACATTGTGGTTATATATATGTGGATGAGGGACCTTGTGGTACAAGATGGCTGCATGGTCAATATATGGAGGCGGGGTGTGTGCTGGGCGCTGTGCTTGGTTGTGGCAGCAAGTCACGAGCACTTCCCGTGACTTCTGGTAAGCCTCGTACCTGGGGCTGTGGGTTAAGGAGTAATATGGTGATCAGGGCTGTCAAACCTTGCAAGTAGGCTCAGTACACACACCGGACAGCTTACCCGTGGGCTGATCACGGCGGCATCTTGAGAAGTATTGTTGGTTGTTGTTTCCTGCTTATGTGTATCGTTTCTACTTACTGGTATGACCATCCTCTTACTGAGTCGTGGACTCACCCCCCTTCTTTCCACCCCTTGTTTCAGGAATAGGAGAGCAAGACGAGCTTGGTGTGGGTAGACCCGAGTGGTGCGTTTTGTAGATGATGGGTACTTAGCCATTCCTGATTTTGCATGTATATATAAACCTAAGTGAATTGGCTTAATAAACGGTACATGTAGTGCCCCACTTTTGTAACTTAAATGATGTATACAAGAGCCGGCTGTTTGTCCTTGAATTCGAATTCCTTATAGTATTGTTAAATTGTTGCTCGTTGTGTGATGATTGCCTCTGCCCATATAGCCAGCCTCTGTCTGGCGTCAGGTGTAGGCCTTTGGGTGCCCTGCGCTAACCCCATGGGTGCGCCGGATACCTGGCCGGTCACGTATTGACGGGGCGTGACAATTTTGGTGGCGGAGCATGGTTTAATTGTTGTTAAGGGGCCTAGGCTAAAAGTGATGCTATAGGTTGATACCCATCAGTAGAGACCGTGGGATGGTGAGAGCTGATTTTAGAGTGTTGGTTTTCTTGTACCTTGTGTGCAGGTAAGCCGTCAAAGAGGAAATCGAGAAAGGAAGTATTTGCCGATGTTGTTGCCCCGGATGTGCAATCCGTACAGGATGCCCAGGATGTTGATGACGAGACTTATGTTCCGGGGGCGGCTAGTGATGAGTTGCCTAGTGAAGCAGAGTACTCAGATGCATCTCAAGAAATGCCATTAGAGGTGCTGAAAGCTGGCTTGCACGGTGTAAACCGGGCTATCGAGAAGCTAACAGAAATAGTGGCTGAAAGGAGGCAGGATGAGGGAAGGGCCAGCAAAATCAGCAAGGCCAGCAAAGTCACAGCGATCCTCCGTTGCTTACTTTTATGAAGCTTGATCCACCAATTTATACGGGTGCTGAACATGAAGACCCACAACGGTTTCTGGAAGAAATTTGGAAGTGCTGTGAGGTAATGGGATGTACTGATCATAGAGTGGTAGGGTTTGCTGCCTTTCGGTTGAAAGAGGATGCTAACAACTGGTACCAATCTAAGAGGAGAGAAAGGCTAGCTGGTGCAGAACCCTTGACATGGAGCGAATTCTCTGAAATGTTCCTAGCACGGTTTCTGCCTGAAAGTGTTAGGGACAAGAAAGCATATGAGTTTGAGTCTTTGAAGCAAGGGGACCTGACTGTGACCGAATATGACTCAAAATTCACAAAGTTGTCTAAGTATGCTATGCATTTAGTCCCGGATGAACGGGGGAAAATTAAGAGATTTATTCGTGGGTTGAAGACCTCTATCTATAACTCTGTGGTTGCACATGATTTTCTCTCGTATGCTGCTGTAGTTGATAAAACGAGAGCAATTGAAGCAAGGGCCCGTGAGGATAGTGTTGAGACTATGAGTGCTAAGCGGACCAAGCAGGAAGGCTTACAAAGAAAGCAAAGCTTTACTGCTGGTGCTGGACAGTTCCGGGGAAGAGGAAAGGTGGGCATGTGGGGAACTTTGCCGAGAGCAAAATTCCAAGGCAGTTCAAGCTATCGTGCCCCAAGTGTTGCTGTGAATCCAATGGTCCCTAAGAATAGTCAATTCAGAGGTACACAAAGTGCACCAATGGGATCCAATAATCAATGCTATAGGTGTGGCCGGTTTGGGCATATGGCTCGAGAATGTTTGGCGACCCAAAATCTATGCTATATGTGTGGGCAGTCGGGACATGTAGCTAAGGAGTGCCCTATTGGACAACCATCTGTGGCGTCTAGTGTGGCCTCACCACCACCTAGGCCGCAACGGGCTGATAGCCAGTCATCATTCCGAGGCAGAGGAGGTGCTGGTCGCGGATCAATTGGTAGAGGGAGTAGCTACCAACCGGGCCAGGGGCAGGCTCGTGTGTTTTGCATGACCCAGGAAGATGCTAAAGCCTCCAATGCCACTGTGACAGGTATAATGAAAGTTAATTCTTGCCCTGCTTTGTGTTTAATTGATACGGGGTGTACGCACTCCTTTGTTAATTCACATTTTGCCAAGTACTTTGAGGAAGCGCCTAGCAATTTGGGTAGTCCGTTGGCTGTGTACACACCTCTGGATGAGCGTGTTTATGTGGATAGGGTGTACCAAGAATGTGATATTTCTATGATGGATCATCATATGCCAGCAGATTTGTTGCTGTTACCAATGGCAGATTTTGATGTATTACTGGGCATGGATTGGTTGACCCGGTATGGTGCCCGTGTCGATTGTGTCAGCAAGACAGTGAAGTTTCAGCCCACTGGGGAGACAGAATTTATCTTTCAAGGGAAGTTCATCTCACCCCAACCCCAAATAATTTCTGCGGTGAAGGCAGCTCGGGTGGCGCGACAAACAAACTGCTTGTATTTGGCATCGGTGCAAAGTGAAGGTGAGCAGAAAATTTCAATTGATCAAGTTTCTATTGTCAATGAATTTCTTGATGTTTTTCCTGAGGATTTGTCGGGATTACCACCGAAACGTGAAATTGAGTTTGGTGTTGAGCTTGTGCCGGGGGCAGAACCCGTATCAATTACACCATATCGAATGGCCCCTACTGAGTTGCGGGAGTTGAAAACTCAATTGCAGGATTTGTTGGACAAAGGGTTTATCAGACCTAGTGTGTCCCCGTGGGGAGCTCCTGTTTTGTTTGTCAAAAAGAAGGATGGCACGATGAGAATGTGTATTGACTATCGGCAAACAACAAGCTGACTGTTCGAAATAAGTATCCACTGCCCCGTATCGATGATTTGTTTGATCAATTACAGGGGGCGAAGTATTTTTCGAAAATTGATTAGAGGTCAGGATATCATCAGTTGAGAATCAAGGAGGAGGATGTCCGAATAACAGCTTTTCGAACACGGTATGGGCATTATGAATTTTTGGTGATGCCATTTGGTCTGACCAATGCACCTGCGGCATTCATGGACTTGATGAATCGGGTGTTTAAGCAATACCTTGACAAGTTTGTGATTGTATTTATTGATGATGTACTGGTCTACTCTAAAACTAAGGAGGAGCATGAGATACATTTGAGAACTGTGTTGCAAATCTTACGGGAACATAAATTATTTGCCAAATTTTCTAAGTGTGAGTTCTGGCTGGAAAGAGTATCATTCTTAGGTCATGTGATATCAGCTGATGGTATTGAGGTAGACCCACAGAAAGTGGAAGCAGTTGTAAAATGGCCGAGGCCGACCAATGTGACAGAAGTACGGAGTTTCCTTGGACTGGCAGGTTACTACCGTCGTTTTGTCGAGGGCTTTTCCTCTATCGCCGCACCATTGTGTGGACTGACTCAAAAGAAGAAACAATTTGTGTGGACTAATGCTTGCGAGGCTAGTTTCCAGGAGCTGAAACACAGGTTAACCACAACACCAATACTTGCATTGCCTAAAGAAGATGATGTGTATACCGTATACTGTGATGCATCGAGGGTCGGCTTGGGCTGTGTTTTAATGCAAGATGGCAGAGTGATTGCTTATGCATCCCGGAAACTTAAGAAAAATGAAGAGAACTACCTGGTGCACGATCTTGAGATGGCAGCAGTGGTGTTCGCTTTAAAAATTTGGAGGCATTATCTGTATGGGGAGCCTTGTGAAATCTATACTGACCATAAAAGTTTAAAGTACATAATGGAGCAACGAGACTTAAACTTGAGGCAACGGAGATGGGTCGAATTACTCAAGGATTACGACTGTGTTATTAAGTATCACCCGGGGAAAGCAAATATTGTAGCTGATGCCTTGAGTCGGAAATCTGTTGGTAGTTTAGCACATCTTAGTTTGGACAGAAGACCCTCAGTCAGGATATGGCACAAGTTAATGGACCAAGGCTTGGAATGTGCGGTAGCTGAATCGGGAGCATTGTTGGCACATTACCAAGTGCGTCCCATCTTAAAGGAAGAGATTGCCAAAGCACAAGAAGAGGACTCAGAAACAAAGCTGTGGAAAGAGAAGGCTGCTCGGGGGGAAATGCCAGGATTTATTGTTTTGGATGATGGCATTCTAAAATTTAATTCAAGGATGTATGTTCCTAACGTTGGGGGTTTCCGCAATAAGCTCTTGGGTGAGGCACATCAGACTCGATATAGTATGCACCCAGGTTCCACCAAGATGTACCATGATCTTAAGCAACACTATTGGTGGAACAATATGAAACGAGATGTGGCAGAATATGTAGCTAAATGTCTCACTTGTCAGCAGGTTAAAGGAGAACATCAAAAAGTGCTAGGATTACTCCAGCCATTGCCTATTCCAGAATGGAAATGGGAGAAAATTACTATGGATTTTGTTGTGGGGCTGCCTCGAACAGCCGGTGGATTTGACTCTATCTGGGTGATTGTGGACAGATTAACAAAGTCTGCCCACTTTCTTCCGGCGAAAACTACTTATAACTTTGCCAAGCTAGCTCAAGTTTATATTGATGGAATTGTGAGGTTGCACGGTGTGCCGGATTCGATAGTTTCTGACCGAGGACCACAGTTCACATCTAAATTTTGGCGCAGCTTCCAGGAAGCAATGGGAACCCAACTTGACTTGAGCACTGCATTTCACCCACAAACTGACGGACAGAGTGAACGGGTGATACAAATTTTGGAGGATATGTTATGGGCATGTGTGCTAAGTTATGGGGACAATTGGAGCAAGTACCTCCAGTTAGTGGAATTTGCTTATAACAACAGTTACCAATCTAGCATTGGCATGGCACCGTATGAAGCTTTATATGGGCGAAGATGCCGCACACCAATATGTTGGGATGAGGTAGGAGTAAGGAAGTTGCTCGGTCCAGAGATTGTTCAACTCATTACTGAAAAGGTGAGAATTGTCCGTGAAAATTTGGTTGCTGCCCAGAGTAGACAGAAATCTTATGCAGACAATAGAAGACGGGACTTAGAATTTTCGGAGGGGGATATGGTGTTCTTAAAAGTTTTCCCTATCAAGAAAGTTATTCGGTTTGGAAAGAAGGGTAAATTAGGACCCCGCTATGTTGGCCCATTTGAGGTACTTGAGAGGGTTGGCCCGGTGGCATATCGGCTTGCACTTCCACCAAACTTAGCGGGAGTCCATCCGGTGTTTCATGTGTCCATGTTGCGGAAATACATACCTGATCCAACACACATACTCACTCCGCAGAAAATCCAATTGGGGGAAAAACTAACCTATGAAGCACAGCCTATTCAGGTCATTGATAGACAAGTGCGCAGATTGCGGAATAAAGATATAGTGTCTGTTAAAGTTATTTGGGAAGACGCTACTGGAAAGGAAGCTACGTGGGAATCAGAACAGGAAATAATGCACAAGTATCCGCATTTATTCTTAGGTAAATTCGAGGACGAATTTTATATAAGGGGGAGGTGATGTAATAACCTGTATAACATGTCCAAAGTGTTTACTTGATGAGGGATGGGTGTAGGTTCCAGTAGGAAACCCTTTGGCACTAATTGGCTCGGATGGATTAATTAGTGTGCGATTAGCCTTAATCACAGATTAGGGTGTGCTAAGTATATGCTAAGTGGGGGGCGAGTTGGCATGGTCTTGTTGGTAGAAAGAAACTTGAGGTGGAGAGTTGCTTGGCTTGGTGGCAGAAGGGGAGCAAGAGGTGGGGAGTTGCTTTGGCTTGGTGGCAGCAGGAGGGCAAGAGGCAGCAAGTGGCTGCTGAGTCACCTGCTTGCCTTAGCCTTATCAGCCCCAAACAAGAACCTCACCCCTCATTTGTGCCAAAATCGTGAGAGAAACTCAGGAGAGAAGGACTTAGCCATTCTCAAGGTTTTCTCAAGACTCTTGCACACAAAGGAAGTGGTAAGTGAGCTGGGTTGGAAGTCTGGTTTGTTTGGGTGCCAAATGGTTAGCTAGGTGTGCTGTAGGCTTGGATAGTGCACCAACTCGGTTTTGTGGGAAGTCTAAAGTTGGGATTCTATGAGTTTAAGTTGTGTGAAGGTTGCCTGGTTACGTGGGGGTGTTAGCTGAATGAATTGGTGTGCAATTGGCTTGTGGGAGGCCAATTGGTGCACCAATCGTACAGTAGGCACCGTAGGTGACCTAGCGGCCTAGCTGGTGCACCCTTGGTCCCCTGGCTGGCCTACTGGCGAGCCAAAGGGTACACCGAGGGACTAAGCACTAATATATGAATGTTTCTTAGTTGATGCTTTGTTGTCCAAGTGCTATTATACTTGATGCTAATGTGATTTTATGTGTGGGCAGGAGCTAAAGCTCAAGGTGCATCAAAGGAGGGTGAAGGACCTAGTGAGGTCTAACTTTGTGTAAGTTGGGTTGCATACTTGTGGTTGCTGATGGTGCACATTTGTTGGTTGATAACCCCAACGTGCTTTTGGTAGCACCAATAGTGGGGTGCTTTATTGTGGTTATGCCTTGGCTTATATGTATACGAACCCGATAATCGGGCTATGCATTGCATGCATAGCACTTGCATTCATTGCATTTGCACATTGTGGTTATATATATGTGGATGAGGGACCTTGCGGTACAAGATGGCTACATGGTCAATATGTGGAGGCGGGGTGTGTGCTGGGCGCTGTGCTTGGTTGTGGCAGCAAGTCACGAGCACTTCCCGTGACTTCTGGTAAGCCTCGTACGTGGGGCTGTGGGTTAAGGAGTAACATGGTGATCAGGGCTGTCAAACCTTGCAAGTAGGCTCAGTACACACACCGAACAGCTTACCCGTGGGCCGATCACGGCGGCATCTTGAGAAGTATTGTTGGTTGTTGTTTCCTGCTTATGTGTATCGTTTCTACTTACTGGTATGACCATCCTCTTACTGAGTCGTGGACTCAACCCCCCCTTCTTTCCACCCCTTGTTTCAGGAATAGGAGAGCAAGACGAGCTTGGTGTGGGTAGACCCGAGTGGTGCGTTTTGTAGATGATGGGTACTTAGCCAATCCTGATTTTGCATGTATATATAAACCTAAGTGAATTGGCTTAATAAACGGTACATGTAGTGCCCCACTTTTGTAACTTAAATGATGTATACAAGAGCCGGCTGTTTGTCCTTGAATTCGAATTCCTTATAGTATTGTTAAATTGTTGCTCGTTGTGTGATGATTGCCTCTGCCCATATAGCCAGCCTCTGCCTGGCGTCAGGTGTAGGCCTTTGGGTGCCCTGCGCTAACCCCATGGGTGCGCGGGATACCTGGCCGGTCACGTATTGACGGGGCGTGACAGAAAAATTCCAACTTTGGTCTGTAAAATCCGCAGAAAAATCTGGAACGCGGGACAAGACTCGGTTTCGGAATCCAATGCTCGAGTTATCATAAATTAATTACCAAAGATTAATTTTAGTGGTAAATCACTGTAGAATAACTTAAACAGTCCCGGTAAAAATGAAATTTTTACCGGGACTGTTACAAAAAAAAATTATTTTAAAATAATAAAACATAATATACATCAAACCATTCATTTTTATATTTTTTATTTATATTTTTTATTTTTTAAAATTGTTTTTAAAAATATAAAATAAAAATATATAAAAAAATATAAAATTTCTTTTAAAATATTATTTCTATCATTAATTTCTTTAAAAATTCATTAAATTAATTTTTCCTTTTCTATCATTAATTTCTTAAAAACTTCCATTAAATTGAAAATTCTTTTTTTCATCATTAATTTCTTAAAAATTTTTCTTTAAAAATTCTTTCTAGGCAGTAGTTATTATTTTCTTGCTTCAAGAAAAGAAACACAAGCACCTCTTGGATCGGCTGGTGATTCTCCACCACCACCATCCCCTGATCTCCCTCCTCGGTTCCATCAGCAGTAGCACGACAGCAACATCATCCTCCTCCGAGTCTAACGAGTTGGCCCAGTACCACCGAGTGAGTTCGTCTGGCTCGCCATCAAGCTCCATCAACTGGAACACTCCCTTCTCGAATAGGTCATCAGCACGGGTGAAGCATACCACGGCGGACTGGTTAGCGGAGGCGAGCAGGGACCAGTGCCTCATGGTGGAGATGAGGTCGTTGAGGAACGTTGCGGCGTCGGTGGAGTCAGACCAGGTTGTGCGGTTGGCGTTGAGATCGGTTGGCCCCGTACTGTGAGATCTACTGCCACCATGAGGATTGGTATCGAAGCGGCTTCCCCCCACCAAAGAGGGGTGCTTCGGTGCAAGCGTGGCCATGGTGCCACTGTCGAGGGCGAGCATAATTCATTTGTTTTGATTCAAATCCCTATTTATTTGTAAATGTATTTTAACTGGTTATCCCTCCTCACCTTAGTCGATTATCAGTTTTGGAAATGTCCAACAGATTCCAGGTTCGGTTCCTCAGGTAACTGCTCATTATCAATTCCTATATCAATCAAATAATATGCACACATAAGGTGATATGCAAATGTCATGCTAATATTGTGTGCCGTAAAATAAATACTGACTCGTCTCGGTTACTGCCTCAGGTTAATCCCATTATCATCATCATTCACCATTTATTATCCATGTGTCAAAATAATATACTATATTTATACCTAGATATTATTCCGGTATGATACTTTGATAATACCCTTTTCAAAATTATTTCCTCAAAATAATTATATTTTTCTTTAAAATATATTTTTTTTTCATAATTTAATATACCATATATACTTCTAAATATAATCTATCCCTTACTTAATTTTTTTTCCAGAATTACTTTTCTCTCTTCTTTTTTTATTAAAATCGGACTGGGCCAAATAGTACCAGCCCAGACTATGCACAGTGCCAAGCCCAGGCCCCAACCAGCAGCCCAGACATAGGCCCACGCGTAGGCTTGGAACCTGACCCAGCAGCCCTGCCCAATCATATGACAACCCAACTCAGCTCACCCCAGCCCGCAAGACTCAATCCACAAGGCATCCGGGTCAACGGGTCGACCCGCCCGTCACTCCCTTGTGAAATGGGTCGCTCACCTTGGTGAGCTTCGACGACGGCAGCACTGGACGGCGAGGCGACAAAGGCAAAGGCGACGCGAGAAGGCACGAGCACGACGACAGAGAGGAGGCGAGGGCGGCGCGACTGTCGTCGTTGGTGGAGGTCGTCGGCTGCAGCAGAGATCGGCGACGAGCTCGGCACGGCTTCGTCAGGCGGCGGCTGGCGTGTTGCAGCGGTGGGGAGCGAGGGTGGAGAGGAAGAAAGGAAGATGGTGACGAGGTGGTGGAGGCTTGGCCGGTGTGGTGGTCTCGGGTGGTTCACGGTGGAGGAAGAAAAAGAAAAGACGAAGGGAGGAGAGGGGTGACGTGGCATTGTCGGGTTGGGTGTGTGCTTCTTCTTTTTTTTTTCTTTTTCTAGTTCTAGTTTTTCTAAGCAGAATATGGTTACTGGGTTTTTATTTATGTTTTGTAGCAGGAGGTGAATAATGGGTTGCTATGATTTTATAGAGGTGAAGCTGGTGGTGATGGGTGCGAAGGCATGCAGAGGAGGTGAGGTTAAATAGGCAGCAAAATGCTGGTGAGGCACGGGTAACACAGGGAAAAGAAAAGCAATTCACAGGCATCACAGGAGAAGGGGGCTGAATAATTGAGCTCCTCAATTATGTGGTACTGTGCAACATGTGAGGTGTGTCCCGCTTGGACCAGAAAATATCCAATATACCCCCTTACCTTTATTTCTGGTCCATTAAGTCGAGGATAAACCTGACTTTTCTGAAGATTCCTGGACCCGAAAAATTCCAACTTTGGTCCTTAAAATCCGCAGAAAAATCTGAAATGCGGGACAGGACTCGGTTTCGGAATCCAATGCTCGAGTTACCTTAAATTAATTACCCAAGATTAATTTTAATGGTAAATCACTGTAGAATAACTTAAACAGTCCCGGTAAAAATGAAGGCTGTTACAAAAAAAATTATTTTAAAATAATAAAACATAATATACATCAAACCATTCATTTTTATATTTTTTATTTATATTTTTTATTTTTTAAAATTGTTTTTAAAAATATAAAATAAAAATATATATAAAAAATATAAAATTTCTTTTAAAATATTATTTCTATCATTAATTTCTTTAAAAATTCATTAAATTATTTTTTTATTTTCTATCATTAATTTCTTAAAAGCTTCCGTTAAATTGAAAATTCTTTTTTTCATCATTAATTTCTTAAAAACTTTTCTTTAAAAATTCTTTATATTTGTCGGCAGTAGTTATTATTTTCTTGCTTCAAGCAAAAAAACACAAACACCTCTTGGATCGACTGGTGATTCTCCACCACCACCACCATCCCCCAATCTCCCTCCTCGGTTCCATCAGCAGTAGCACGACAACAACATCATCCTCCTCCGAGTCTAACGAGTTGGCCCATACCACCGAATGAGTTCGTCTGGCTCGCCACCAAGCTCCATCAAGTG
Organism: Turnera subulata; assembly: GCA_028386065.3. Classification (NCBI taxonomy): domain Eukaryota; kingdom Viridiplantae; phylum Streptophyta; class Magnoliopsida; order Malpighiales; family Passifloraceae; genus Turnera; species Turnera subulata. Next base: position 67,580 of record JAKUCV010005329.1, read on the forward strand.
GAACACTCCCTTCTCGAATAGGTCATCAGCACGAGCGAAGCATACCACGGCGGACTGGTTAGCGGAGGCGAGCAGGGACCAGTGCCTCATGGTGGAGATGAGGTCGTTGAGGAACGTTGCGGCGTCGGTGGAGTCAGACCAGGTTGTGCGGTTGGCGTTGAGATCGGTTGGCCCCGTACTGTGAGATCTGCTGCCACCATGAGGATTGGTATCGAAGCGGCTTCCCCCACCAAAGAGGGGTGCTTCGGTGCAAGCGTGGCCATGGTGCCACTGTCGAGGGCGAGCATAATTCATTTGTTTTGATTCAAATCCCTATTTATTTGTAAATGTATTTTAACTGAGTTCTTTGTTGGAAGATGGTGGATTCGTTGTTGTGGCGGCTTGATTTGGTGGTTGTTGGAGCAGACAGAGGGGTCGGGATCCTAAAGGCAGCGGGGAAGACAATGGAGGATGGCTAAACGAGGCTGTGATAATGAGGAAGCCGTGGGATTTGCTTCCTTACCCAGACGGGAGGGTGCTTAGGGTCGGGTTTGAGGTCGGAGGAGGAGGGAGGGGCAGGGACGGCGACGGTGATGGGAGAGTAGGAATGGACGGCGGTGGGGAGGGGGAGGAGGAGTTGTAGAGATTCCCAAATATTATTTTTGAAAGAGAATGAAAGAGATGATGAACTTTATTTTGGAGAATAAAGAGATATGATTTAATTTAATTGGGAAATTGGAAAAAAATAAAGAGATAGAAAAAGTTTGTAATTAATGAATTAAAATTATTAATTATTTCTATTTTAAATATTTATTTTATTGTGCACTTCGATTTGGTTGGACGGGGTGGGGGAACTAGTCGGGTCTTTTATTTTGTGAAATTGTTTTTAAAAATATAAAATAAAAAATATATATAAAAATATAAAATTTGAATGGTTTGATGTATATTATGTTTTATTATTTTAAAATAATTTTTTTTATTTTGTGATTTTTTATTAAATATAAAATAAAAAATATATATTATGTTTTATTACTTTAAAATAGGCTAATTTTATTATTCAAATTATTTTTATAATTTTAAAAAATAAAATTATATTTTGGGTTCCAGGTTGTTTAGGTGGGCAAAACCGATCGGGTGGATCCTGGTTTGGTTTTGGGTTTTTCCTGACATGTGGGACCCAAAAATCTGATGTGGCACCGGAAACTGTGCCACGTCAGCGATTTTCGTCGGATTCTGGCCGGACGAACCAAACGGGTCGAACAGAAGGATGAAAAGAGGCCAAAAACCTATACGATGATGAAATCCAGCTTTGAAGCCTTACACTGGGACAAAAAACGCTTTAATCCGTATTCTCTCTGATTCTATTCATATATACTTTATTCCCAAAAAAAATCTTCATCTCTTTTCATAAAGATTGTGTGCGATTAACTATTTTATTTTATTTTATTGTCACTTTAATCAATTAAGTAGATCTTATATCTCTACATAATAATTTCATATACAGCATGCAAACCAAAAAAAAAAAGAAAAAGAGAGTATAAAATCGTTTGTATATTTTTTTTTTGATAAACGTTTGTATATTTTTATTTCTCGGATTCTATTTGCTTTCTTTTAATTCTTGTTTCATTTTGGAGTAAGAAGTAAAAACTGCAGTTGGGCCTTAAGCTTGACCTCCCCAAGTCCCACTCTCAGCCCATGCATGACCATTGAGCCCATGTAGTCTTCCAAAACCCAAACGTTAGTAATTATTTCTAAAACCCAAAAACATACTAATACCAAGTCGATCGCTTAACAATAAAGCTACTGCTACCGGCTGCAGCTTAAAATCTAAGCTGCGGTGAGTTCAATAATCGCGTTTAACGCACGTCGGTGGTCATGTCCTTCTCTCTATAAATAGGATAAGCAGCGACCAATTTTACATCTTTCTGCGTCAAATTGCAAAGCGAAAGTTGGTTTAATCAAATAAAAAACAATGACGACCTTCCCTGGTAAGTCTCTTTATTCTCCTATTATTCTCTTTTCTTGTTTCTTTTATACAAGTCAAGTGAAGGATGAACACTCTTGCGTTTTTGCAAGAATATTCATGGATCCTTTCTGCTTTTTATCTCTCGTTTTGTATGCTCAGTGAATTTTTGCGTCGATATTGTTTTCTTTCTTTTTTGTAACATCGAAGTGTTGGACTGAATGAATATTTGCTTTTCTTTTTGGTCTCAGTTGAATCTGACGATGATACTGATCAACAATCAGGTGGAAATACCTCCTCATCAACATTAATCCAAGGAGCAGGAGGAGGTTTTAGCTTTGCACCAGGAGGAGGTTTTAGCATTGATACATCATCAAATCTCACTTCTAATGTATTTACGCCCCAAGTCAATCCCACCAATAATCCATCATCATCTACCTCCCTGTTCCATACCACATATCCCGCTACTAATGCATCCGCCTCCTCCTCCTCCTCCCAGTACAACTTTTCACCAACACCATCAAATCCCACCACTAATGCATTCACCTCTCTATTCTCCACACCATTCTCCCCCATCCCACCAAACCCATCAAGCCAGTCCATCTTCTCAACAACGCCATTAAATCCCACCACTAATGCATTCACCTCTCTATTCTCCACACCATTCTCACCACCAAACCCATCAAGTCAGTCCATCTTCTCAGCAACGCCATCAAATCCCTCCAGTAATGCGTCCACCCCTCTGTTCTCCTCCACATTCTCCTTCGACCCACCAAACCCATCAAGACAGTCCATCTCCTCAGCAACGCCATCAAATCCCACCAATAATGCGTCCACCCCTCCATTCTGCCCCTTCCCACCAAATCCCAAGTCCGGTTTCCACCGCACCTTCGGTTTCCACTGTGCTTGTTGCCCCAACACCAGCGCTGCAAGTCGTTTATGTCCCAGAAGTTCAACGCATTATACCATTGCTGGTAAGTTTTCCACTTCTCATATTATACCTTGTGTTAATTACTTTAATTCTTTGATTAGTAAATATATAAACAAAATCATGCGTAATTCTTGTTGATATAACCATATATATGCAGAGGACATCAAGTCAATCTCGGTATCTGCCACGCCTAACCAAAACGAAAAATCCCACGAAGAGTTTAGATGGGAAGACTACAAACTGAATGGTAAAATCTTGCTTTCTGGGTTTAATTAATTCCCTCTTGAGTTTCACTTCATATTCTGTATTAATCTCCCTCCTCATAATTCCTTGCTCTCTTCTCTTTACCCTCCCAGGAAATTCCAAAACACAGCAGAGTAGAATCTGGAATGACCAACAGCAGAGTAGAATGTGGAGTGAGCAACAAGAGAGTAAAATCTGGAGTGAACAACTGGATAGGTTTGGTCAGCCAACGGGGTTTGCGTGGGTGCCACTTCTGCGATACCCTATTTATATTCGTGATGATTTTCACGCCAGATTTGGCCTCGATTCATCATCAAGTGGTACTACTACTACACCAAGGCATGCTCCAAATTTTGGACCAACTAGTCCTTTTGCACCATCAGGATCATCACCACCTACTACTACTTCACAAAGTGGGTTTATGCCTACACTTTCTGCTGGCTCCACACTCTTTGGATCATCACGTCCCACTGGAGCTATACCTACACCTTTCGGTTTCGGACAAAGTTCCACCACTGCATGAATTAGGGAAACTATCAAATACCCTTTAAGTTGTTTTTTTTAGTGGGGTTATTCTGATAGAGAATGTAGTGAAACTATTGTGGTTTTTTAAATTGCCGCTAAATAAGCAATCAATGCCATTGTATTTAATTCCTTTTATTTTTTTTTTGAGAATTCGTCTTTAGTTCTTTTTTAATTTTGTTGCTATGAATGCCTGATTATTTTTCTTCGTTTTTATATATTTTTCCAAATTTCATCCACAGCCTGCAAACCAAAAACAAAAGAGTATAAATATCGTTTGTATAATTTTTTTCTTCGTTTCTATTAGCTTTCTTTTTTTCTCCTTCTTTCTCTTTTATTTTGTGTAAAAGCTGTAATTGGGCCTTAAGCTTTGAAACTCTCCAAGTCTTGGCCCATGAATGACCACCATTAGGCAACAACACACGGTAACTATCTAAATGGAGTGTGGTTCCTGGTAAGTGGTGGTAACTGAAGAGCCCTTACCTCTCTATTCTTCTCCTTACAAGAACTATCTACTCTCCAGGGTTTACGATCAAAAGTTCAAAACTCACTGAATTGGTGTCAGTTCTCAATTTTGTTGATCTTGTCTTGTAATAACAACAATGTTAATTGGCCAATGCCCACGACGACGCCGTCGCAGTGTTGTGTTTCTGCGTAGAAGTCATCGCATTCGTATGACCAGAAAAAGAAACTTACTTGCTACTACTACTAGCAGCGAAAGTGCTAGTACTGCTAGTGCCCCAATGTCTGATACTACTATTAGTAGTAGTAGTAGTGTTTTTGTAACGCAGCCATTCGTTTCTGGTAGGTTTTTCTATGTCATATTTAATTCTTTTTCCCAGTAATTTTGTCTCTTTATTTGTTTTCTAATTTCTTGTTTGTGTGTGGTATTGAATTATTGTATCTTTTGATGATTTTTTTTTTTGTCAGCAGTGTCTTTTGATGATGGATGTAATGATTCATTCAATTTTAGCAACCTAAAATGACTACCAGCAGTTTAGTTTCTCTTTATTTTATCATTTTTATAGTGGTTACATTTAATTGGTGTCAGGAGCCAATTCTTAGTTTTCAAGTTAATGTATCCATTTGGGTTTAGTAGTTCTACTCTAGTAATTTTAAGTAGCGTTTCTCCCGTAAAAATTGCTCAATTATCTGCTCACTCGACTTATCACACCATGACAAATATAGTAACAATCACGGTTATCTAAATTGTCATTGCATTATGTCTCTGTTTCTGATGTTATTGCAGATTCTCTGTAAATAGGAATTAATAGTGAGGAGTGTTGCAATTCCTTGTCATTTTTTAAAAATTTTTTTCTTGATAAACACAAGTTGTTCTTATTGTTGCATCTTCAGAATCGGGTTGTGATGGACATCAATGTCCAGCAGTGTGTGGCAGCAATTGGGATTCACTTCCAAGGTCCACTCAATCTCTGTCTGTTGCTACTGTTGCCAACACCACCACTACCACTGCTAGCGCCGCTAAGGTTAATCAGTCAAGAACATCTTCAATTCCTGCATTGGACAGTGCGCCTCCTGCATTATTTGGCCATGGTACTACTTCCGGTTTTCGTTTTAGTACCAATCCAGTTGCAAACTCTTCAAATTGCCCATCATTGCAAAGTTGTCAAGCTGCTCGGCCTGGAGTTTCAAGAGTTTCCACCCAATCTTTGTCTGTTGCTAATGTGGTCAACACCACCACCACCGCTGCTAGCACCACCAATGCGAGCACTGAGGTTAATCAGTCAGGGACATCTTTAGTTTCTAATGTCATTCCTACATTATTTGGCCACAGTACTGGTTCAGGTTTTCGTTTTAGTACCAATCCAGTTGCAAACTCATCAAATTGCCCATCATTGGAAAGTTGTCAAGCTGCTCGGCCTGGAGTTTCAAGGGTTTCCACCCATTCTTTGTCTGTTGCTAATGTAGCCAACACCACCACCACTGCTGCTAGCACCACCAATTCGAGCACTGAGGTTAATCAGTCGGGGACATCTTTAGTTTCTAGTGCCATTCCTACATTATTTGGCCACAATACTAGTTCAGGTTCTCGTTTTAGTACCATTCCAGTTGCAAGCTCATCAAATTGCCCGTCATTGGAAAATTGTCAAGCTGCTTGGCCTGGAGCTACGAGTGTTTCCACTCAATCTTCGTCTGTTCCTAATGTAGCCAACACCACCACCCCCACCACTGATAGCACCATCAACGCAACCATTAAGGTTAATCAGTCAGGGAAATCTTCAGTTTCTGCTTTGGGTAGTGCCACTCCTACATTATTTGGCCATGGTACTAGTTCCGGTTTTCGCTTTAGTACCAATCCAGTTGCAAACTCATCAAATTGCCAATCATTGCAAAGTTGTCAGGTTGCTCAATCTAGAGCTTCAAGCGTTTCTGCAGACAAACCATCTAAATTTGGTGAGGTCTTCATTCCCCGTGAATTATTGTTTTTGCCCTCTAATATGCATGAAAGTAAATATCACCTATAGTTCCTGGTGCTGATGACCTATTATACATGACCTGCTCCAGTACAAGATATACCAGAGGTCCCCATCTCAATATCAGCCACGCCTATTGGTCAAGGAAAAAGCCATGAAGAATTGAGATGGGAAAAATATAAATCTCAAGGTAAAGTTGCTTTCTTACATAGAAGAAGGGGTAACTTTCAGCTTTCTATTTGGCAAACATAATGGCATGCGATGTGTGCTCATTAAAAATTTCTTAATATTGAAGGGAATGGATTAGCATCTAATGCGAGAAAGGTCATGCTATCACTTGGTACCTAATTAGTTTACAGTAACTTACCTTGAATTGAGTAGGCAATGAAATTAGTCCCAAAATATTATGTTATTTAAATTCTCACTGGTCACAATTGATGATCTTAATCTTTTTTCCTTTTGGTTCAAATTCTTATCCATGCCCAGCAATGTCTTGTGGCCCGGGATGTGATGTCAATTTCCAACCATTCCAGAGCCAGACTTCTCTTCCTGTTGGCTTCATACCCTCTCCCATCCAATCTCCTTCTTGGCCTGGTTTTGGTATTTGTCTACTTTGCATTGGCTTGTGCATCTATCTTTCCTTTTTCCTTATTGTGTCTGCAAATATAAGCTCACTGCATATGTGACATGATGATTGATGATTAATGTAGGCAGCCAGTCACCAATATGCCCCCCAGCTCCTACTTCTCAACCTTTTAACTTTTCACCTTCTTCTGCTTTTGGTAAGTTAAACAGCTTGTGCATGATCTTTCCTTTTTCCTTATTGTTTTTGCAATATAAGCTCACTGCATATATGGCATGATGATTGATGATTAATGTAGGCGGCCAGTCACCAATATGCCCCCCAGCTCCTACTCCTCAACCTTTTAACTTTTCACCTTCTTCTTCTTTTGGTAAGCTAAACTTGGCGTGGACTTGTGCCACTGTTTATATTCTCTGTTTAATTTTTTGGTTTCTGTAATTTACTACACATATAAATGATTGATAATTGTTGTAGGAGGGCAGACACCAAGGTGCCCACCACCTACGTTCCAGTGTTACCCGAGTTGTGGCCATAAACCATCACAAGAACAGCATCAGGGGACTAGGCTGAATGGGATAACAACCATGACTATCGATGGGACTAAAAGCCACGAAGAGCAGAGATGGGAAGACTACCACTTGCAGGGTATGATTGATAGTGTTTTCAATCAACTTACAGTGCAGTAGTTTCTTTTTTTTTTTAAGTCAATATTGTGGTATTGAAGTGATAAAATTACACAGAAGCCAAAGAGTATTGGTTTACCTTGCAGCAATTTACCTGAAAATAATGCAGTCCAAAGAAAGGAGATGAATGGAAAAGTCCAGCATGCTATGAGATCATTGGCTCTGGAGACTCCTTTTTTGCTTTGCCATATAATCAGCAACATAGGCTGCGCATCTTGAAGACAATATTTCTTTATATTAAACTTCGCGAAATCAATCATAACAGAACCATATAGTGCCTGTTCAACCAAAAAACGAGTTAATTATTTCTGTTTTCTTGTTTTCAGGAAAGATCAGAAGCCAAGAGAAAGCAATGCCACCTGCTGTTGCTGCCATTGTTCTTGGTCAGCCAATGTTGGCCACCATCCCAGTTGTGGTACTTCCTGTAATGCCACCGAGCCAATATAGTAATTGTGTAGCCCTTCCAGGGCTTGGATTCCCACAATGTGCTACAACAACAGCTTCTACAACACCCTTTGGTGTACCCTTGTCTTCAAATTTCGGGCAACCTTGCTTCCTGTATTCCTCTAGCATGCCTGCTGCATCCATTCTTCCTCTCTGTGATATGGTTCGACGGCTGTCATGAAAAGTGAAGCCTGGTTTTGGTAGACTTCACCGTCATACTGGTGGATTCAATCCAAGTTTGGTTATAGTTTTGTACTTGTTTTTGCTACTGGCTAAAAACTTCACATTGTCATGACTTGTGTGAAATTTTGTTTTCCAAAAGAAATTTCAGTGCGTGGCTAGCAAGACAGTTGTAGACACAGAGAAAATTTAATTTCCATGTTTCATTGAGAACCATGATCTTTTATCAAAAAGAAAAAAGAACCACCATGATCCACAATCTTTCATGAATCTGCATTCTTGAATCTTTTCTTTTTTAGGAGAAATTGCATTCTTTTACCCACAAAATTTCCTGTCCATTGATATCTTGAACTTTTTCTTGACTAATCCGGATTTGAACGTGGATGTACTATAGGCAAAATCAAGTCATTACTTGTTGAACCAACCCACATTTTTTTTTCCTAATTTAATGGAAAAAAATTCTGCCATTGTGTTTCAGTTGGGCCAAACCCAACCCCAAATAAACAGTAATAAAATAATTAAATCCATACCAAGAAACCCATAGCCCAGTTTCTCAACAAAAAAAAAAAAAGAAACCCATAGCCCAAAAACTAGTATGTCCACAATAGCTTGACAGTAGTAATTTTGTTTTAAACAACTTTTCTGATATTCACCACCAACAGCTTTTTCACGGTGAAAAAAAAAAGGAAGAAGTTAGAAGGAAACAAATTCAAACGTCAGCGACAAAAAATTGATTTAGACACGTCTGAGCAGGTACTCCAGCCACTAAGAATCCGCCACCTCATCATTCCGTCCACGTGTAATCCATCCACCAGCTGAAAAACCAAAAAGCCAACACAGTAGTCACAGACTAAAAATCGGACAAAACCAATACGGACCAAATTGACCAACAAGCCACCACCATACCTCCCCTAGTCAACCGACTTTCAAACGTAAAATCACCTTTTCCCGAAGGCTAAATACGTAACTCAATATCTCCCTATTTAATTCACCTACGTCACATCAAGTAAAAAAAGAGACTGCTTATTCTCGTGATCCTTTAACAAGTACTACTGTATCCGATTTTCTTTTTTTCTCTTTTTCCGATTCTATCGATCTGTTCTTCAAAGTTTAGATTCAAAATGAAATAATTTCGCTCTTAAAACCAAAATTAGACAGTTAAACGCCAAAACAACAAAAAAGCCTTGAACGATCTGTCGCTCTAGCTGAATCCCGCTCTCCGTCGCCGCTGCGTTTACTCCGCCATGGCTGCTCCGTTCTTCACGACGCCGTTTCAGCCTTACGTCTATCAGGTATATGTGCTGTGTTCGATGTTCAATTGTTTGGATTTAGGGTTTAGTTGTGGTTTTGGGGGGATTCGATCCGGCTAGTTTTGTGTGCATTGATTGGTGGATGTGGAAGTTTGTTTTGCTTAGTCGGCTATTTTGTGATTTTATATCTGTGTGAGTTCAATTAAGTATGATTTTTGTGTAGTAATCAGTTTTTGAAGTGTGTGAGAAATCAGGTGGAGAGAATGATGATGTGGTTGATATAGAAATGGTCAGCTATAGAATCTTATGGAGTTCATGTTTTGTAGAGTCCACAAGATGCAGTGATACCGTTCCAGATTTTGGGTGGTGAAGCGCAAGTAGTTCAGGTTCGTAAGACAGTAATTGCAAGGTACTTGATGATTTTTCTGTTTCAACTAACTGCCCTAATTTTTAGTTTTTTTTGGGTATCTGTTGTTGAATGTTCAGATAATGTTGAAACCTGAAGAAAAGGTTATTGCAAAACCAGGTACGATGAAGAAAATCATGTTTCCTTATGGCTTCTGCAATGCTATTATTGTAGCTAACTCGGCTATGTTGCGCTTTATCGTTTTGAATTTGAATGATGAAGCATGTCTTTGTTCTTGTGACTTATAATGAGTAATCATTTTAGGTTCCATGTGCTTCACGTCTGGGTCCATTGAAATGGAGAACATCTTCGTACCAGAAAATGAAGTAGGTGTTTGGCAGTGGCTTTTCGGTAAGACTGTCACCAGTGTAGTCTTCCGCAATCCTGGTCCAAGCGATGGATTTGTTGGGATTGCCGCACCATCTCTTGCTAGAATTCTCCCGGTTGGTGCTTCCATAATTGTTTTCGAGACCAATGCATCCATAGTTTGCCCATTGTTGTATAGGCTTGGGATTTAATGTATTATTATGTCTAATATTCTTTTTTCATTTAATTGTAGATTGATCTGTCAAAGTTTGGGGGAGAGATTTTGTGCCAGGTAAGGGGTCCTTTCATCTTTATTTGATCACTGTTTCATGAGAATTAATTAGGAACTTTTGTGCTGTTCTCTGGTATTCTAACACCTTTAAGGAACTTAGCTCTAAAAAATGTTTCTGCTTCCCTCAGCGAATTTTGTGATTGAATGATCTTTCTCTTCACCTTATTTTTGATCAATTTTTGTATAGCCAGATGCATTCCTTTGCTCCATCAATGATGTGAAGGTTGCCAATACAGTTGATCAAAGAGCACGCAATGTGGTGGCTGGTGCAGAGGTGAGTACAATCATAATGTCAGATTCCCACCTCTATTAAATTACTTTCTTAATGTCAGTTAATCTGACTAATTGTTTGCCTTCACATCTTCTTTTTTGTTTTTAGGTATTTTTGAGACAGAAGATATCTGGGCAGGGCCTTGCTTTCATTGTTGGTGGTGGATCTGGTAGGCATTGACATCATTAGGCAATTTACTTTCCTCAAGTCTGCCATAATTGTAATTTGAAACACAAATAACTTGGTCATCAGTAAGCAATTCCTTAGATGCTTTAATCAGTTATGCTTAGTTTATGGCTTTGCTGGGTTAGGTTCTTTTGGGTGGACGCAGTATGTCATGACTCAGTGTCTGCTCATGAGTTACTAGCTCCATTCATTTGTTTCTTTTCTTCTTTCATCAAGCCTTTCCCCGGAAGATGCTTAACTCAATTATACTGGTTTTCTTATTCATGATTAGTTGATACTTTCTCCTGTGTAGGCTCTTTCTCTTCTTGTCACACTATATTTGCCCTTCACTGACTTTGGAAAGTCATCCCTTTCCTCTTTTTGCTAGTTGTACAGAAAATTCTAGAGCCGGGTGAGGTACTTGCTGTTGATATATCTTGTATTGTCGCCGTTAATACCACAGTTAACATCCAAATCAAATACAATGGTCCCATGAGAAGGGCTGTCTTTGGTGTAAGTACCTCTTTTCTTCTTCCTATGTTTCTTTATTTCCTCCCCTTAACTACAACTCTCAATGTTACTTGCTGTTATCTTTGCTAACGGAATCCGTTTCATTAATTATGCCATTGACATGATTACAGCATGCTTGTAATTGTAGCTTGTTTCGTATGAGATGGTTGAGTTTATGTTTTAATACTTTTTTAGGTGCCTCACAGTGCATTGGTGAAGAGTTAGATGTGATTGTTGGCTTGAATCATTAATAGCTTATGATTTTGAGTGAGAGAACGTTTGCTGTTTGTAACTGTAGCTAGCTTTTTCAGGAACACCCATGCAGCAGATCCCTATTAATTCCGGATTTGAGGGTTAAGTTGAAATCTGTTCAGTGTTTTGAAGGATCTAGTTCTCTTTGGTGCATTAGTAATTCCATGTCTAGAAGAAAACAACTTCCACATCCCTTCCTTATTCCCCTTCATGTCATGTAGTTATCGGCTTGTGGGTAGTGTTGAACTTGATGAGATCCCACTCTGGTATTTGAATATGAATTAAGCTTGATGAGGTAATGACTACTAGTCTTACAATTGAAAGACAATAAACATGATCAAGTGCCTTATTTGCTTGGTCTACTTGTCTTTTGAAGTATCATATTCTTGTCTTTTAGAGCACTTCTCACGGTAAGCCATGAGTTGCCGTCATTTACAATGTCCAAAAGGGTCACGTAGAATACAATGAATCAGCCAAGTTTAGGGTGGCTTTTGTAGTTGCCACTGGAAAATGAATTGAAAAACTCCTGCATACTGGATTATCTGAAACAAGAACTTGCTGTTCTGAAGTGTAACTGTGGCATTGCAGGGTGACAATCTAATAACAGCTACGCTAACAGGACCGGGTATTGTATTCATCCAGAGTTTGCCTTTCCAACGATTTTCTCAGCGTATTGCTAGGTAACATGTTTTGGATATTGGTTTGGCATTTTGTTTAACCAATATCTTTTCCGTTTTGGTACATTTCCTCCATCTGTGAAGCAATTAATGTGTTATGAGCACTAAACAAATGAATGATTTTCATATTTCAGGGCAGTGACATCCCCTAACATGAAAGAAAATCCCAAGTTCTTCGTCCAATTAGCCATCTTCGTCTTTCTGGCATATGTAGTGATTGTATCTTCATTAATCTTGACAGATGTATGAATTTTGTCCTTCTCTTCTTTGTCTCTTGATTCACTTGTTTTTGCCATAGTAAACCGCACATAATAGCCTGCTTATCAATCGTTGTGTCAGTACCAGTTTGGTTTCAGTATAATCAAATCAATATGAACAAATGGATACGAATTGGTTTCTATTGGATATGGTGATGCTCGCTGTCTGGGACAAAACCTTAACTTGGAAATCTTCATGTTTTTATGGCCTATTAAGCCGACGTGACCCCTTCTCCAATAACACTTGAAGAGTGAGGTTTCACTAATTTTGGCGGTAGATGATCATCTAGTTCTCGTGAATTATTCTTGCTTTTGCTATGACGGGAAATGAATTGGGATATAATAGGGAATGATTTTTCAGGTGAACAGGAACGGTACGCCTGAATTTCCTCTTTATTGGTCCTGGAATTAGAAAAAGAAAGTTCAAATAAAGTTTAAGTAGGGGAGGTTCCCTCATCCAGGTGAGGGTTGGATTTAACTCTTGACTTCATAGCAGTGTTGGTTGATACTTAACCAATTAAGCCACAAATGTCCATCATTGATGAAGGACTGTTAAGACGGGATGAATATACTTCCTCAACCAAAATAATTAACGGGAACTACTGGGAACGAAAATTTTTTGGCCAACTAATAACTTAATTAGTTTAGTAATAATAAGAAACCGAGATAAGGAATATGAAAATCTATCTGTTGAAAGACATTTCTTTGCGGGGTACAAAGTGGTCTAAACTTTATTTTGTAGAATCATAATAATTGAAAGACTAACTTCGCACTGATCTTACATAGATAATAATATTAAAACTATAAATTATAAATCAAGGTTGTTGGTTTAGGTAATGCTTTGTGGGTTCAAAAACTTAATTGAAAATAGTAGTAAATTGTCACAAAATAATAGTGTGTTAATATAGAAGGGCCCACTCATGGTATGACTCGTGAAGCCTAAAACCGAAGGCGAGGCCCAGATCCTAGAGACTCACGAGGCCCTAGAGACGCACGAGGCTAAGTACTTAAAACTTAGAAGCTCAGAAGGCTCACACTATTCGGAAGAAATCTAAAATTATCTAAAAAAACCTGATCACAACTAATAATAATGACGTGACACATGGCCGAGTTGATCCCTTATAGATAGTTACACATTTTCTAGTCAGGTTTTTAGGATTGAAATCATAGGTCCGATTTTCAATTTAAGAAAGATGTTTGTAACTCCTTTTCTATCTAAAGAAAAAAATCCTTTATTTTTAGTTTTATATATTAATAAGATATTTAATTTGCGAATACCTGGAACAAATATAAAAAAAATGTCAAAAAATAATAATAATAAATCTTAGCTTTATCTACGTCTCCACACACACATCTCTATCCTACTCGAATTAATTTATTATCAAATTTTGGTAAATGGACTTTTATCCTGAAAGTCTGAAACTCCCAAACCCCAAACGCGTGAAATGAAAGCGCCACTTTCAACCCCGAAGACCGTAGCGTGCAGCGCAAAAAACTCCCTTATCCCCATCTCCCCGCTCTCTCTATAAATACACAACACCCAAAACAACAACAACGGCGAACTCGTTATTTTTACCCCAAAAAAAAAAAAATCAGTTCCCGTTACAACTTTACAACTCCACAACATCTAAAGAAAAATCAATCAACGATCCCTAACCCTAGCCACGCACGATTTCGCGATTGCGTGTCGCCATCCGCTTCTGCTCCAATGAAGCCGTCAAATTAGGGTTTCCTCGCTGAGGATTTTTACACCATCCGCGATTTCCCTCCCCCGGAAATTACAGGTTTCTCCCTGTCCGTGGCGGTTCCGGCTTATCGGATCGGTTATCGAAGGCTCTGTTGTGGGCGATTTCTTCTCCGATTTAGCAATTTCCCCCGATTTTTGTTCGAGATCGAGGAATCTGTTCGGGAATCTGCCGGCGATGTTCTGAATTCGATTTGGGGATTGGAAGATTGAGTATACCTGGCCGGGAATTGTAAAGCGCGATTGTTAATCGAAGAGGGTTTTCTTCTGCGGTCGAGGCGAAGAGGCATTTGCGAGAAGAAGAGAAGCTGTGGTGGAAGAGTTTTGTCATCCATTAGTTGGTTTGATTGATCTCTTTTTGAGTTCTTCCTTGAAGAGAAAAAAAAGAGGAGAAAAAAAAAAAGAATCAGGAATTTATTTTTGTATCGTTTTGTTTTCATTTTTTGAGTTGGAGTTGAATATCAGGCCCCCCCTTTTTTTTTCTTTTGAGGCCTTTGGTTTTACATTCGCTTGTGTGCTGCTGCTGTTGTTGCTTTGTTTTCATTGATTTCTATTGAATATTCAAAAGAGGAAAAAAAGAGAAAATAGTCATGGCTGTTTATTACAAATTTAAGAGTGCTAGAGACTATGATTCGATCTCAATGGACGGTCCGTTTATATCTGTTGGTACCCTGAAAGAAAAAATATTTGAATCAAAGCACTTGGGAAGGGGTACAGACTTCGACCTCGTGGTCACTAACGCCCAAACTAATGAAGGTTGGTTTTATTTTAATTGGTTTTTTTGAATTGGAACTTGGGGGTGGGTTTTGTGGGTTTCTTCTGGTCTATTAGATGATTGTTTTTTGTATAACTTGGTTTCAATATATTCGGTCTTGGCCTGATGTTAATGGTGAGAGCATCCAGGATTCGGGGCTTTGCCTGTATTTGATGGTCATTGCTTCTGAATTCCTCGATGGATTGCTCATGCTATTTGACGATTAGGACTACATACACTGCTAATCATGCAATTGGGAATGCACACACGGCTAATTTAAACATGCAAAATGAAAGTAAATTGTCAATCAAGTTTCAAGGGAAACTGGGTATCTAGTTAGGCTAACTTTCCGTGGGTAAAGAATCACTGGATTCTCAATGGGGAATGCATTTTGGGAGATGAGTTTGGTTTTCTAACTAGTGTTTTCAGTGCTTTATAGTCTTGTTGTTCTCTGTTTTGCAATTTCAGAGTATCTTGATGAAGGAATGTTAATACCCAAAAATACTTCTGTGTTAATACGCCGAGTTCCTGGAAGACCTCGCATGCCCATTGTTACCGAGCAAGAGTACTATCTCAATCTTTGACATTCTTAATCCCTTAATTGAATTGTTTTAGTTTGAGCTAAGTTTTCAAGATGATGGATCATCAGTTATTTCACCGTGTTTAACTAGCCCTATGATTTGGGCAGTTTTAGTGATATGAAACATCTGAGTTCATTTTGTTGGACAGAGTGTTTTCTGTATTCAATTTCGTAATTATAGATTGTATAGGTATGCTGCAATTTGAACGGAGGAGTAGAATCCATTGAAATGTTTTCTGATAAAGACTGAGGGGTTTTGGTTGAGAATGTACTCTTATGTTTTGCAGGCCAAAAGTGGAGGCTGTGGTGGACACACAACCTGAGAAGAGTAGTTTTACCGGTGCTGACTCATCTGCCATGAAATATGTATGCTTCTGTGCTTAAACTTTGTCATCGGTTACTCGTGTGTTGTGTTCCATTAGTTGTATTTCTGCTAATTTTCTCCATGATTTGACTTTCAGACGGAAGATACTGAGTGGGATGAGTTTGGTAATGATTTGTACTCCATTCCTGAGGTAATGCCTGTTCATACAAACAATATACCTGCAGATGCTCCCCCGACAAGTAAAGCTGATGAAGACAGTAAAATTAAAGCGTTAATTGAAACTCCAGCCTTGGACTGGCAGCGGTGAGACGATTTTCTAAATGTGTTATCTGAAAAATGTGCTGGTTATTCATCTACTGTCATTAATTTTCTTTCCCCCATTTGGTGTTGCAGTCAAGGTTCTGATGGCTTTGGCCCTGGTAGAGGTTTTGGAAGAGGAATGGGTGGTAGAGGCGGGCGTGGCTTCGGTAAGCTCTAATGCATTTTGTTCTGTTGTGTCAATGCTGATGCATGTTGCATTTGGATAGAAGCTTTAAGCATGCCTGCTTGGTTCCTTGTATTCTTGCGTGCTAGCCTGTGTTTTATTTATGCAATTTTTGCTATTAATAATTTATGCTCACATGAAATTTGCTTCATATTTGTCATGAAATGATATTAAGTTATTCTTTTTGGTTGAGACGATTAGGATTGGAGCGGAAAACCCCTCCACAGGGTTATGTGTGCCACAGGTGTAAAGTTCCAGGTATGGCAAATCCAAATGAGAAGTTTTCTTTCGTTGAAAGTACAAACTTGTTTTCTGTGTATTATAATGCAGAATTGTGCTTAATGTTTTGGGTTATTTTATTCAGGACATTTTATTCAGCACTGTCCTACAAATGGTGATCCAAATTACGATATCAGGAGGGTAAAGCCACCGACAGGTATTCCCAAATCAATGTTACAAACCGCACCGGATGGCTCATATGCATTGCCAAGTGGAGCAGTTGCTGTTTTGAAGCCTAATGAGTGAGTCCATTTCTGTTTTATTCTTCTTTATTTGGAGCAGCTGTTGCCCAACGATTCATGAAAACTTATAAATTTTGACAGAGATGCATTTGAGAAAGAGATTCAAGGTTTGCCTTCCACGCGATCTGTTGGTGATCTTCCACCTGAGCTTCATTGTCCAATGTGTAAGGAAGTCATGAAAGATGCTGTATTAGCAAGCAAATGCTGTCTAAATAGCTTCTGCGACAAATGTAAGTCAGATGAGTGTTCATTCTATGTTTTCTATTAGCTTATTGCAAATTTCTGTTATTGGTTTACTTTGTGTGCTACTTGTTTATTTTTGAGTTTTGCCTCTTTGTATTGAACTCAGGTATAAGAGATTATATCATCTCAAATTCAAAATGTGTGTGTGGAGAAACAAATGTTCTTGCTGACGATCTTCTTCCAAACAAAACTCTGAGGGACACAATCAACCGTATTTTGGAGTCTGGTAACAGCAACTCCGAAAATGCGGGAAGTACTTTTCAAGTCCAAGGTTTGTTTTCAGCACTGCCTAAATTTTTTTTAAACTTTGCATCATGAGATGTGTCATCCATGGTTAACATAATTCTTGCCCCATGAGTTCAGACATGGAATCTGCTCGTCCAAACCCAAAGATTCCATCACCTACTATGTCTGCTGCATCTAAGGAAGAACAGAAACTAGCCCCTGGTAATGAAGTAAGTCTGAATCCAGTTACCAATGCAGTAGATGAGGTTAAGCCTGTTAATACCCAACAAGATCCAGCATCACAGGGGAGTGCTCCTCTGAGAACCTCGAAAGTAATTGATGCTTCTGAGGCTACACATGAGTCAATAAGCGTGAAAGAGCCAGCATCACAGGGGAGTGCTCCTCTGATTGAAGAAGAAGTGCAGCAGAAACTAGCTCCCGGTGATGCAGGTAAATATGCTTCTGTTTCTACTGGTGATGCTGGTCATGTCAATGTAGTGCTTTCTCTTAATTCCTTTGACAAATTATAGTGCTCTAACTGATTGATGTCAAATGTATTTTCAGGGAAGAAAAAGAAGAAGAAGAAGGTCCGCATGCCTGCAAATGGTATGTATATGAATTTCCTTCTGCTTTAGGATTTGTTCTCTGTTTACATTTGATATTCGTATAATACTTTTGATTGAGACACAAATGACCCATAGTTGTAGAGTTACAAATGGTCTTGTAACTTTTCTGGTATATGCGAGTCTTTCTATTTATTATGTTTTGGCAATCACATTACTTGATTATGTTAATGTTGATCAATTGTATTTGGATTGTTTTTTCAGATTTGTGGAAAGCTTCTCAAGATCTTGCAGCCGAGAGCTATATGATGCCTCCTGGCCCTGCTGCCTTTAATCCATATTGGACAGGGATGCAACCTGGGGTGCAGCCTGGGATGGATTATATGGCTCCTTATGCAGCAGGTCACATGCCCTTTATGGGTTATGGACTAGGTCCTCTGGACATACCATTTGGTGGTGTCATGCCTCCGGATCCTTTTGGTGCTCAAGGTTATATGATGCCTGTTATGCCACCACAGAGGTACGTATGTTTTATTTTCTTGATCTATTTCCTTGTGCTTTAAAGACTGCCAATCTAAGGAGAAATTTGTCTTCTACCTTTCTGCAGGGATCTTGCAGATTTTGGAATGGGTATGGGTGTTGGACCTCCTGTGATGAGCAGAGAGGAGTTTGAGGCTCGGAAAGCTGATTTAAGGAGGCGGCGTGAAAATGAGAGACGTCCTGACAGGTACTAAAAATTTCCCAATTTGGTTTTTATGAGCATGATGTGGCAATATGTCTATCTATTCAAGGTTAAAACTTTCAGTGTGTTAAATTTTTCATTGCAAATGGCTTGGCGCCTAAGTTGGATATATTCTCTTCAAATCTGTGTATGAAATTGTAGAAACTGAAAAGACTACTTTCCACTTTCCCAATTTTCCTCTGATTTTGACCATGTTTATTCTTTTGAAAGAATATTCTACTAGCACAATTGCATCGATGCTGCAACTACATTGTCAAATTATTTAATAATCAGCATCCAACTACCTCTATTTCTACTCTTCATGTTGATTCCTTTTATTTGTGGTTTGGCGCGGGAACTTCTCTTGGAAGGATGGCTGGCATGTTATAATTGGTAGTTAATTTCCAGATCCATTTCTTCTGACCACTTCTATCTCCTGCAGGGAATTTTCTAGAGATCGAGAATTTGGAAGGGAAGTGAGCAGCGGGGCTGATGTTTCTTCAATGAAATCTGTATGTCTTTTTGTTTGCATTTTCCATTCTTTATTTTTGTGGACTGCAGCGGGGTTGCCTTCCATTGATTATATAGTACAGTTTGGCAAGTTGAAGCCTTTGTTTTCATGCTCGAGAATAAGGCTAGTTAAAATTGGTTTATGCATATATATTAAATTGCATTGGGATGGTTTTCAATACAGTTTTCAAGATCAAAATATTTTTTTTGGGGGACCCAAATCCTGATCACACCACAGTACTATAAACCTGTAAATTAGAAACAATCTAAAAGTTCGAAACTTGAAAACTCCTTTATTTTTATCACCTTCGGGTTAAATGTTTTGTACGCATCTTTTCTGTAACTGGGTCGTATAACGAACAAGCTTACAGTGGGCTTTGGTTAAAACTGCCCTATGAGCTTTGGGTTTCAAAAGCATTGAAGATAGTAGGATTGGACCTGATTTTCCCTGATTTTGGTGATTGATGTAGCTATTGAAACTAAATTGTAGTTGTCTAATGGGCTTTATACTCCTATTTGCCTTGGTTCTTTTTGACGAGGTGTATACTGCCCAGCCCAATTGTATTGGGCTTTTTTTGTCGGTAAAAGTCTGCTTCTTACAAACCCTACTGGTTTAACTTCAACCCAGAAATAATAGATTTCGAAGTGTAGCCCACCACGTGTTCTCTTTGTTGGTCTTTTATGCCTAGTTGTCTTAACTCAAATTGTCGTATTGTTGTAATGACATTACGTGTTCAATGCTGTGTCCAGAAACCACACTCGTCAAGTGGCGATCCCCACGCACTCCACCGTCATCGTCCGGAGAGGCCCTCCCCTGAACAGCGTTCATCTCGCGACGTTGAACCACCGCTGCCACGGCCGTCCAAGAGAAAGTCCGACCACCACCACCATGACCATGACCGAGGAGGCGACCGTGATGGGTATGACTACCACGAGCGCGACCGCACCACAACCGACCGTGACCGGCACCACCGCCACCACCACCGTTCAGAGTCTTCCACCAAACATCCGCCAGAGGCTAAAGAAAGTAAAACCACCTCAACCACCTCCGCAAATGCCACCGCCGACCGTAACAAGGGGAAGCCAAGCGTGTTCTCTCGCATTAGCTTCCCAGAAGGAGAACCCACCTCCAAGAAACGCAAGGTCTCTTCCTCAAGTGAGCCACCCCCTCCTCCTGCTTCTGCCGGTGGTGGCTCTTCTGCACCTTCTTCCCACCACAAGTCTTCCTCATCGGCTGCCAATGGGTACTACGATGACCACAAGTCATCTTCTGCAAAGGTGGCTCCTTTGACTTCTAGTAGGAAGAGCGCCAGTGCGGCTGCTGCCATGGACTACGAGTCGAGTGATGATGACCGGCATTTTAAGAGGAAGCCGTCGAGGTACGAGCCTTCTCCACCACCCCCACCGGCCGAGTGGGAAGAGGATGTGAAGCATTCAAGAGGTTCAAGGGAAAGGGACCGCAAGCACAGATAGAAGAGGAGGAAGGGAAATGCTGTCAATGGGAGAGATGGAAGTCTTGACTAAGTTGCTGCCCTCCCTGCTTTAGTGGAGCGAGCGAGATCTCTTCATCCTCCCATCGAGTTCAAGCTGCTGTGGAGAAGTGAAGGCATCTGTTGCCGCCGACGGGTAGAGGGTGTGGGTGGGAGAATTTTGACTGTTGTGTTGGGTTGAGTTTTGTGTACATGAAATGTTCTCCGCCGGGGAGTCGCTGATAGAGAGCGCATAATCCTTGTGCCTTGTGAAAATAAAGGCAAAAGAAATTTGAAACGTTGAACTTGTACTTCCATTTCCATTTTATATATGAAATAATAATGATATAGTGTTGGAAACTTATTTTCCCTTTTTCCCAGCGTAAGCGTCTGTAGTTTGTTTGTGTTTTTTGTTTTCCATTGTGTGCAATTGAATGGTTATATATTAGCTGAAGGTGTGAGTAACCCACCAATTTATGTGATTGAATGGTGCGTGGTTTGGAAATAAAACTCGACCTTCATTAGCAATAGAGCTAAGGCATGCACTTATTCTTCATGCCTCATGGTGCAAAAAATTATGAAGGAACTGGTAAAACAAAAAGCATTTACCAACTATTGCAGATGACAGACGACAGCGTTTTCCCCTTACTCCAAACAGATGAACTATTGATGATTATCAATAAGGAAGAAGACACTGGTCAACATTCCTCCTGCACGTCACAAACTAATGTATCACCCACCAAATAATATTTCTGTCTTTTTTCTTTTTCTTTCACCTCGTATTACTATTTTCTCCTTTTGTTGTGTGATTTATCCAAAAGTCAAAGTCAGAATGGAAAGAGTATAAAAGCGGCAACGGTCAGTTACCGTGTGTCTCGCCAGCGCCCACTGCGCTTCCCTCCATTCAACCATGCATTCCTTTCACTTCTTTCGCTAATTAACAAACCACTTTCTACACACCAAAAACCACTTATCCAATATCCCCCACATCAATCTCTTCACAATCAATCTCTCTTCTCTTCCTCGCTTTTCTTCATAGTCTCCGTTTTTGTATTTGACTGACTACTTGCGGTCACGTGTATTTTTTGCTTAAATCCCCCTGTTTCCCCTGTTTTCTTGCATCCTAACACCCCCCCTCTCTGATTACATTCATGTGCTATATGTCCGAAGGGATCTTTACTTAACTTACTTTGAATCATCAACATTTTCTTAACTGTGAAAAGGGTTCGCGTCTTCTACGTTGCATGATCAGATGAAACAGTTTCTCTTGTGGCCACTAAAGGGTGGGATGTGATGAGAGAAATACAGCGTGTTTGTCCATGTAGCGAAGCTGATTATAGAAAACTGTTCCTCCTTGTTGTTATATCTACATTACTTGGAGTTTTGGTTACAACCATTAGATTGCCTCGCCCACAACAACAAGATTCGTCCTGGTTCTTCCCCGTATCTGTTGCATCCTTGAATGGAACCATGCAGTTAAAGGAGACGATTACGAAGGCAAAGACTGAAAATTTTACCCTGGTTTTAAATGCTCCTGTTGTTACTGTCAATTCTACAAAGTTGTTGAGGAAAGAAAGAGCCAGAGCCAGAGCCATGGCCAAAGCTGCAAGGAGGAAGGCTGCGCCTAGGAGGAGAAAGAAGAAGGACAAAGCTGCTGATGATGAGAAGGTGGTCGTTCTTCCTCCTCCTCGCAGTCCTCTATCTCCTCGCTTGAAGGTAACTTTGTATTCTTTTCTTTTTCTCTTTGTTCTTCTTTCATTGCAGGTTTTGTATCAACTTTTTTATGTGTTGTGTATGTATAATTCAGAGACATGTTTGGTCCTTGTCACCTAATGATGCGCTTGTGTATGCTAAAAAGGAGATTGAGAGTGCCCCACTGATTACAGAAGATCCTTACTTGTATACCCCTTTATTCAAGAATCTTTCTCTTTTCAAGAGGTAAATTTTCTTCTCCATCCTTCTGCTTTGCCTTTATCTTGCTTAAGAGTTAAAGGATCTCTTTGTTTAGATATGTGATGCCAAGTCAAATTTCATTCTATATTTGCAGCATGTCATTCCATCGCCCTTGTCTGTTTTATTTATGCTCCCTTGTGTAACCATGGATTAGATGTTTTTTTAAGTAATTCTAAAACCACATTCTACTTGGATTTCAGGAGCTACGAGTTGATGGAATTGATACTTAAAGTTTACATATATCCTGATGGAGATAAGCCTATCTTTCATGAACCTCACCTTGATGGAATCTATGCTTCTGAAGGATGGTTTATGAAATTTATGGAGGCAAATAGGGAGTTTGTTACAAGAGATCCAGAGAAGGCTCACTTATTTTATCTTCCATATAGTTCACGCCAGCTGCAGCATGCACTTTATGTGCCTGATTCACATAATTTGAGACCATTGTCTGAGTTCGTGAGGGACTATGCAAATATGATTGCTGCAAAATATCCTTTCTGGAATCGCACACATGCCCGGGATCACTTTCTTGTTGCCTGCCATGACTGGGTATGGTAGGCTTACCCTTACCAGTAATCTACTTAAATTTGGCAGTTTGATTTTCTTAAGTGTTTGCACTTGTTCTATTACCAATCATATAGTAAGGAAAGGAGAATTTTCCACTTTTTGCTCTTACACTTAGGTAGTTCTTTAATTGATTTTATGGTGTAGAAAGACATAGTATTGGCCATGAGAACAATGTTGATTCCACTATGTTTCACTAGAATGGAAGTCTTCAAATAGAAATCTAGTAAGCCGCATAGTTGAATAGCTGACAGTCTCCTGCAAGTGTGGATATTCGCCTCAGGCTTCAGTTTTTCTTGCCATTTTTATGGATTCATTTCAAGAGTTTATTCCGATTTTACTTTGGAAGCTGAAACCCTTGTCAAATCATCCTATCAGCTCACTGCAACTTGCTTATACTTATGCAGGGTCCTTACACATTAACTCTGCATGAGGAACTAACCAAGAACACCATCAAAGCTCTATGCAATGCGGATTTGTCTCAAGGTATTTTCACTCTTGGACAAGACATTTCCTTGCCAGAGACCGCGATAAGGACTCCCCGTAGGCCTCTCCGAAATATTGGAGGCGGCATAAGAGTATCACAGCGTCCCATCCTAGCATTCTTTGCAGGAAACATGCATGGCCCTCTGCGGCCGATACTCCTGGATTGGTGGCACAATAAAGATGAAGACATGAGAATTTATGGGCCACTACCCATTGAAGTATCTAGAAAGATGACCTACGTTCAGCACATGAAGTCAAGTAAATATTGCATATGCCCCAGGGGTTATAATGTGAACAGCCCTCGCATTGTGGAGGCCATATATTATGAATGTATTCCTGTCATAATTTCGGATAACTTTGTCCTTCCTCTCAATGATGTTTTGGATTGGAATGCCTTCTCTGTTGTTGTGGCTGAGGAGGATATCCCCAAGCTTAAGGAGATTCTCATGGCTATCCCATTGAGAAGATATCTGACAATGCTAGCTAACCTGAAGATGGTGCAGAAGCATTTCCTTTGGAACGCAAGACCACTCAGATATGATTTGTTTCACATGATTCTGTATTCAATTTGGCAGAGTAGGTTGAACCAGATAGAGATTTAGTGAGTTGGAGCTATTCTACTACATTGGGGTTCTGTTAATCGTATGTTACTTAGCAAAAATTAGCTGATTATATGAAATGATAGGCCTAATTGATTCCAAGACTTGTTCCATTGCCAATATATAAAGAATGAGTATATCTATGCAATATAAAGAATGCTAACAGAATTTCTTCCACTAAGGCTGGTTCATTTAGACATCAAATTAACTTAGACCAAGGCCAGAATGAGATTCATGAACCAGGTAACTCTGGCTTACCTGATTAGATTAAGCATATGTCCTTAGCTGCAATCATGAAAAACTTCTTTAACTTACTAGAAGCCTTAAGGCTTAAATGCAATAGAAGAATTGTAAACAGGTAACTGCAGAGCTGATGAGTAACTAGTCCAGCTTTTCCATGGCTGGTAACTGCAAACCTCACCAATCATAGGATCTATACCAGCAGCATATTGAAGGATGTGGACCCTGTGGCAATGATAATCAAACACAGCAAGGATAGGGCCTACGTATGTTTTAGCTGCAGCTACCTGTGCACAGACTAGTAGCAGATACAAAAAGAAATGACTGCCAAGAATTTATTGCATACCCAGCTGTTCAAATGAAGTTTCAGTTGCGTTGACTGGATGTTTTTTTTGTAGAGGAATACCTCCTTTAGTCATTGGAAGTCCTCCTTGTGTCACTGCACTATTAAATTCTACTAAGAAATAAAAAGAGAAAAGGAAATAAGACCATCTGGTTCTGATTTCAGGCTTCCGATTATAATGTTTTATACTGCAGGGAAAGGTGATGATCATCCAAAGATATTCATTTAACTTAACACTTTGTTTCTTTAACATTAAGAATTGATGAGACTGACATTTAAGACATTGTATCAAAGGAATGAGCCGTCCGACTTAATTATGTTCGAGAAAAGAGTAAAAAAGTTAAGAATTTAGCAAACTGTAACTTCTAGATGGTGGACCATTTGGGACCAAGAACTTTTCCTTACATGACGCAGTTACACTAGAGTGATAGTTGCATGCCTGCATACAGAATTTATCCTTCTTGCCAATTCTGTGTACGTAGTTGTTCTAAAAAGATCCCTTTTTTACTGTTATACCTACTTCCTCATTGCATTAATGTTAAAGCAGCCTCATTTTCTCACTGTGACTTAGAANTTAGACCATCTCCAGTCCCAGGCTCTATCCGAAGGCTCTATTATTGCCATGTCAGCGCCACATCAACGCCACATCAGACAGAGCCTTCACTTATATTTAGAGCCTCTGATATCGTCCAATCATACAGGCTCTATTCGGAGGCTCTATTGAGGACCCATATGTATATTATATTATTAATCTTACAAATATAATTTTTATTATATACAAATTAAATAATATAATAATAGAGGAAGTAGATAGAGGCAGGCTCTCCCGGTCTCTATTTTTGGAGACGGTCTCTTCTATTCACAGAGCCTCTTATTTTCCTCCAGTGGTGAGACAGACTCTAAATTGCTGATATGGCAAATAGAGCCCTGTCATGAAGCCCACACTGGAGATGGTCTTAGAATGGTTGAAATGACACCAAAGTTAAGTGTGATTATTATTACAAACTGCACTTATAAATGGAATATTACTTGTTCCATCGTGATTATGTTTTATTTTAGAATAATTTTTGTCTTCTTAATGTGTTTGGTATGCCACTATTAATAAGTTGATCTGGCTAATTAATAGTTTTCCCAAAACATTGGCAGTACCTTTGGTATTGTTTCTTCTTGATTGGAAAAATGGAGAGCTATTATAAGAATAATGCAACCGAGAAGCATCTTTTGTCCTAATTATCGGTTCTTCTCACAAGTCTATCAACAGAAGTAAAGAAATAGTGATATAATGACAATATTAAATTGTCTGATGATGAATGTAAGAACCTATCAAGAAATTTGCATGTAACATTTTGGCACAAGCTCACTGCCAGCTTGAATTTTGGTTGCAGTTAGTCGCCTCTTTTTCATTTATAAATTTATCAGAACTTGGTTTATGTGGACTTCTGTGACGCTTAAATCAAATATCTTTCTTGCTTTGAACCAAAACAGGAGAGTTCCATATATTATAAGAGATTTCAGTTAGATTATTCAACCCTTGTTTTTAATGAGTGCAAGTTATTGTGACTTGAAGTCGGTGCCTGATAGTTACGCTGTTAGACATCAGATACACTTAATTTTCTGCATAACCCATCTCTTTTACACTCATATCAGACACAGGGAAACCATAATTAAATTCCCTGGAAGCTAGTAGCATCATAAGGTCAAATCACATATTCTGGCATCATTTTAGTGAACACTAAAGTTAAAGGGCCAATAAAGAGGAATTCTGAAGAGGGTAAGAAAGAAGTACTTGTAAATGCTTGCATGGTTAAATTGTCTGCAGAAATATAAAGCCAAACTTTGGTACAAAATGTAACTCACTAAATGAAAATGTAGACCAAGAAATTACCCTTACGACTTCCACACCATCACCATCTGTCCTCTATTGTACAAAATTCAAGAACAACTTTATCCAATGGTACATGAGAATCACCCTCAAGACATGGAACATAACTTTTTCCTAAACTACATCATGGTCTCACCTCCTTTAAGGGAACAATGGATCCTGGTTATCAAGTTCAAGGAACTCATTGACCCAGTCCAGACCATAGGTTCCTTCACTAGAGAAGTCAAAGAACTCGTTAACATCAAAGCTAACTTCTGGTTTCTCAGCTTCTGTAGTCCCATTGTCCTCAGCTTGAGCTGTGGTCCAGGAATCCTGGGGCATGGACTTGTGATGAGATGTGGAAGACTCTGCTGCTTTCTCTCTGTGAACTTTCTTTATTTTCTTACTCAAATGAGCGTTCCAGTAATTCTTTATCTCATTGTCTGTTCGCCCTGGTAGTCTCCCAGCAATCAACGCCCACCTATGTCAAAATGCATANATGGATCCTGGTTATCAAGTTCAAGGAACTCATTGACCCAGTCCAGACCATAGGTTCCTTCACTAGAGAAGTCAAAGAACTCGTTAACATCAAAGCTAACTTCTGGTTTCTCAGCTTCTGTAGTCCCATTGTCCTCAGCTTGAGCTGTGGTCCAGGAATCCTGGGGCATGGACTTGTGATGAGATGTGGAAGACTCTGCTGCTTTCTCTCTGTGAACTTTCTTTATTTTCTTACTCAAATGAGCGTTCCAGTAATTCTTTATCTCATTGTCTGTTCGCCCTGGTAGTCTCCCAGCAATCAACGCCCACCTATGTCAAAATGCATAACACACATATATAGTATGCCTTTACTATGTTATACATACCAAAATGAAGAGGATCATATGAATATCGGTTAAGTTAGTACTTCTATATAAAACTAACTGACCTGTTTCCTAGTAGTTTATGAAGCCTAAGGATCAAGTCCTCTTCTTCATCAGATATGTTGCCTCTCTTGATGTTAGGTCTCAAGTAGTTCAGCCATCTCAATCTGCAGCTCTTGCCACATCTGTTTAAACCTGAAACATGAAGGATGATATGTGTAAGAACATGAGGCCTAATGAAGACACTAATTAAACAGAGGTGACTATGTTTTTTACTTGCTTAACCTGACTTGGCAGCAATAGTTTTCCACCTCTTTGCCCCATGGACTTCAATAAACTCAGCTAGTTTTCTGTCTTCCTCAGCTGTCCATGCTCCTCTGTTCAATGTCTTTTTGGTGTGTGCATCACCATTCTTGGGGGCCATAGTAAGTGCTAGAGGTAAATTAAAAAAGTGTTAAAACAAAAATTTCGTGGAAGAAAAAGAAATGACACAGAATTTCTCTTCAACTTTGAGCAGTCAAGAGTAAGTGGAAGGTGGTCTATATATTAGTACACTAATGACTTAAATGGACACATGCAAGAAGAAGAGTCAAAGGCTCATTGATTGGGTTGGGTACCAAGCGAGTAAGTTTATCTATCTACCCTTCTTAGTTAGGGAAACAAAGAATCTACTCATCCTGAGAAGCCCAACTACCAGTTGGTGTTTGTTTGTCTGTGAGAATGGGGAGTATTTCTTGTTGTTTTATCAACTAACACTAGAGTGTAAATTTAATATGAAACCCAGATTAACATGCCTACGAGTACGACCCTTTTAGGCATATTTTGATCAACTAGGATGGGGGTGAGGATCACATAATCAATTGGCAAAAAAAGTACTTGCAAACAAACTTGTCACCATCCAAAGTTGCAACTTGTGACCTTTTTAAAACAATGAGCCATTTTCAATAGCTTGTTCCAATGACCTATTACTTTTAAGGTTCGTAGTCTATGATTCAAACTTCAAAGGCTTTAGGTTTTTGATCTTTTAATTTTGTGGCCTCTAGCCAATAATCTTATTAGTTTTCTCACAAGGTAACCATATATACGAGGGACATCACAACTCAAAACTGAAATCATCCACTGAAGCATCTCACTTGTATTGGCAATTACTTGGCTTGTAAAACGATGATTGCTACGTTTTTCCTCAAGTACCAACTTCATGATTCGACTTTTATGTTTTCACCCTCTTTTTGTTCCGTTCATTCTAAGTTTCAACTCTCTTGGCTCAGCCTAATCAAAGCTGCTTAGATAATCTTTTTATTACCAGTTTGGAATTGGCCAACGTGGGTCTTGTATTCTAATCCTCTAACATAACTAGGCACGCCATCCGGATCAGAGCCAGATCAGTCGGGACAAAGCTTCGGAGCACTAGATGAAAAAAACTACTGTTTTGTTTCTTGTTGAATTTGTTTTTGACCTTGTTCGTCTAAAGCATGATTGAGAAGATATGAAACATACTCGATGCAGGGTAAGGATTTTCTACTTCTGCAACTCATATGAGTGAGTACTTTTGGTCCCCCAAAATTAAAACACGCGCTTGTTTGGACACTCATTCTCCACGTTTTCTCTCCCTGATATGAATCCGTCACACAATAAATTAACAAGAAAGACGCTGATTGCATCAAAAAGTCCAGCCTGCTTCAAAAAGTCCAACAATCAATAAATAACCCAACCACTGCTTTATCACCGAGAATACTGGATTCTTCTTGCCAACAATAAACTCCATAGCCTTTTACTGCAACCTTTAAACGTGGAATCCAGCTCCAGTTTAAACCCGCACTTCCCCAATAATGCAAGTACAGCATCTCATCTCTACCAAGAGCAGGAAATGATATCGGCCTAGTATTTGCCCTTCCCATTAAGCGACTATTGGAAACATTAACCGTAGGACCAAGAACTAACAATGTAAGGGACAAAAGAGACGGGAATCAGCCTGTGCGGTTTGTATCTTTTCCAGCAAGGACCATTTTGGATGCAGAAGCAAGAGGAAGAGGACATGGAGGAAAACAAGGGCAAATGACAAAAACAAAAAGAATGCCTGTAATACTTTCATGCTG
The DNA here is from genome assembly GCA_028386065.3 of Turnera subulata. NCBI lineage: Eukaryota > Viridiplantae > Streptophyta > Magnoliopsida > Malpighiales > Passifloraceae > Turnera > Turnera subulata. The sequence continues at coordinate 97,070 of JAKUCV010005329.1, forward strand.
CACAAAATATCATGCTTAGTTACAGAAAAAGGGAGGCCAAAAAAGCAAAAGGAAAACAAAACTCAATGCTGCAAGCATTGCAAGAAAACACATACTCCCTCTCCCAACACCATTTCTTTTCTTTTCTTTTCTTCTTTTTCTCATTATGATTTTTCACTTTTAATACTTTTTTTCTCCCCTATATTCTTGCTCCTGCACCCATATATACATTGTAAACAGTCCAACAAACTCCAGTCTTACTGAGAAGAGCAAGACATGAGCAATACGTCACCTCCCACCTATGTGCGACAAAGCAGTCCAAACACTTTCTTCAATAAACTGAATACAGTATACACAAGCAAACACATCACGATCTTCTTTGAGGCTAGTATCCTCAGGTTCACCCGTAGCCCATGCTTTCTCATTATCGTTGCTATTGAAGCAACCAACATCAAAAGCCAAGAACTGAAAGCAGAAAATGCCATCTTCATGGTCTCTGCAGGTCCACATACATCACGCACATCACTGGAGACATCCACATATGACCATTCCGGGGCCTCAGTGGTGCTCTCTGCTTGATTCAACCCAAGATGCTCATTCAGCCAACTTGACAACCACACAAGTGCTTTTGCAAGCCATGCAACCTCATCGTCAGATACAGGGCGCTTCATCCAGTCACCCTTGTATTTGACCCCAGCCAGTGCCTGGTTGCCAACTCTTCTGGGCTTAAATATTTCATCTCGTGTCTGCTCATGCTCTTGCATCTCAGACATAAAAGACACCGGCTTTACAACATGGCCACCAAATAGGCAGCTCACCTCCCTCTTTAAGGCATCAATAAGCTGAATGTTTTCGCCAGAATAGGCTTGCAGCTCTGCTTCAGCTCTCAATATAAACAACTGCCACAGAAAAATCATAGCCACCGACTCAGATCCCAATGCATGAATCAATATCTTTTCGAGAATTATTGATGAATCAAAACCGAAAACATGGCAATGTCATCTAACTATAATAACCTGCAGTAATTGCTGTCCACCATCTTCTCCATCACTAAAAAGTCTCAAATCTTTGTTCCAATTCTCATGCAAGAAAGATCCATCAGCATTGCTTTCGGACAAACCATCCTCCCAGTCCTTGTACCAAAAGAGAACAAAAAATCACGTCAGACTTTAAGTTGCATAATTGCACCAATAAGATATGCAGCAATACATGTGAAACCACTTCAGCAAGAAAAAGATAAGGACAAGTATAGCATTAACAAAAAGAAAAAGGCAGCAGAGACAGAGAGAAGAATCAACCTGCAGTTGTTCACGAATGAAGGGAACACATCTGTATAAGTTATTAAGAGTCGAGCTGCCAGATACAACTTGTTTGGAATGGAAAACTGTATCCACATTCTTTACGAGAACAGTCAACTCTTTAGATGATGTTAACACCTGTATAACCTGCAGAAACAAGCCAGAACATCAACAAAAATATAGAAGTAAAACAGTTCCATGCAAAGTAAATAAACCATTAAAGATTCAACAAAACATAATCACCATTTCTGCCGATAAAGTTTACTGACTATTCAAGAAAACAGGATAAGAATAGATACAACTACATTAAAGATTACACCAGAACATAATCACCAATACAGCTAAATGTTGCATCATGGCTATTCAAGAAAACGGGATAGGATTACATGCATAACTAAGAGTGGTTTTCCAGTCATGAGATAGTGATGTAAGCTGGTCAGGTTCGTCATGAGATGGCATGTACAATAGAACTTGCTCAATTTACAAATTGGACCATCAGGCATATCAAACATTAAAACACCTAGCTAGCTAGGCAGGCTGCAAAGCTGTGCAACTCTAAAATTTACATCAGTGGAGCTGCATCAGGCTGTGTATGGAGAAAGAGATGGACTGGGGCAAAGAAAAGTAGAATTGGTCATAGAGATCAACCTAACCAGAAAAGAAATGAGGTACAAAGAAGCAACCTAAGCTATACTGATCTAACCAACATTGCCATCCACGGACCAACAAAGATACAAATACATACACTATAAGAAAGAGCACCGCATCCCAATAACCTAAAAGACCAATAGAGATGTTTATCATAGTAATTCGTATCTAAATAAGCTCCCCCTCACATCTAACTTCTTCTTCCGGGAAAAATAAAATGATAGCATGCGAATTCATTGCATAAACAGTATTGACTAAAGAAACCAAATTATACTGTACCCTACCAAATTCAGAGAGGGGCATCACATCCTTTCGTTTGAATCACAAAAATCATAAATATAGAGCAGAGAAAGGCATACTAAACATTGGAAGTGGCTCAGAGTTAAGTTGCAAACCTTCAATACCATCTGAACAATCACTTCAGGATCCGTGTGAAGAAACTTGTGGGCAAACCCAATAAAATGCATTACCAAAGAACTGTAGTACAAATAATTTGACAGAACATAACCCTGCCACAAAGAGGAATAACCACTCCCTTTACCATTCGTATCTTCCTTCCTAACATCTTTCCCTGATCCATCCACAACTGCATCAAGCTCTGCAAAGTCATCCAGTCCAACATTCCATGGCTCCATATAACTAACCCAGGCATAAAATATCTGCGAAGCATTCTTTATCGAAGTCCCCACAGGGCACAATATCAGAGACCTCAAGATAAACCTATATACAGGTCTCTGAATCAATGCATTCCACGACCCAACTGCCCGCAGAGAACTATTCACAGAAGCAGCCAATTCCCTTGATTTCGCATCAGCCCTACTCCATTTCGGGCTCTCCACGTGATCAAACCCTTCCTTCACCGTGATCGCATTCAAGTTCAAGTACTTAACCAGCAAATTCACCACCTCACCCAAATTGGCAGTGGGCGGAGTCTCCCCTAAAACCGACCTCAGCTTCTCAAAGGACAACCCAAACGACTTGCAAACATTCACCGGCAACGGGGAGAAGTCACTATCAACCAACCAATAATTGACCAAAGTATCCACAAAGAACTCCGCCCGCGATAAAACCGACCCGTCGTTCCCTCCCGCGTAATGCAAGAGCGAGCTGCGATAAGGCTGGTGCGAACCCAGATCATACACAGGCACAAAGGCACGCAAGTAAGCATATAACAACCGTAAGTACAAATTACACTCCAATTTCTCCTCATTTCCACGTTTCGATTGCGAGAACCCGCGAATCGAACTCGCCCAGTTCTCCAACTTGAACTTATTCGTCCTCTTCACTGTCACATTGCTCACATTCTCGGAATTCGCTCGACAAATCGGGTAATAAGCGAACCAGAACACGAAATACTCGAAAACATTTAACTCGACCCGATAAATCGAAGCTCCTTTGAATATAGAAGAAGACGATTCTTCCTTGATTTTACCTTTCAAAAAGGGGCAAAGAACGTTGAGGATTTCGCAGTCTTTCCCGGAGGAGGAGATCGCGAAGCGGGCCCACTCGGGGAGTCGTTCGATGGGGAACACGTACTTGACGAGGGACTGGCGATCGACGGCGGAGATGGAGCGGAAGAGGACGCCGTTGGGGGAGAGGAGGGAGAAGAGCCTGGAGGCGAGGGTTGGGTCGTTCTCGTGGAAGGCTGTGTCGATCCAGCCGCGGGAGTGGGCTTGGGCTTGGGCCTGGGCCGAGGAGGTGGTGTCGTCGAAGCCGTAGAGGCGGCAGATGAGGGAAGGGAAGGCGAGGGAGAAGAAGTGGCGGGAGGAAGGGTGGTCCGGGGGGTGGGAGTGGAGGAAGGAGGAGATGGAGTCGCAGGCGGCGGAGATCTGGGGCGGGGTGGAGGAGGAGAGGATGGCGGCGGAGAGGTCCTGGGATTTGGAGAGGGAATCGACGGTGTAGGAGTGGGGGTGCATGGCGGATGACGGTGGTGGTGGACTACTGGTTTTGGGCTTTTAGGGTTTTTCAGTTGAAGAAGAGAGAGGGATTGTGATTGATTTTTAAAAAGAGAGAGAGAGAGGGCAAATGGCGGGTTTTTATGAGGCATGAGGTTCACCCGCCTACGTGGCGATGGATTTTAGGTCTGTGTGATGGTGACTTGTTCTTGGACCGACTGGTTTTGCTTCTATTTTGTCAAATAAATTTGAATTTTTTTTGTTCCCTTCTTCTTTTAGATAGTAACGTCTGATGACTGGATTAGTGTCCTGTTGTAGACTTAATTGTGAAGAAATGCTGCATTTTAATTAATGAATCATTCACAAACTGAGTTATAAGTGAACGGTTTATTACTTAATTTATCATGATTTAGCCAACTAGTTCAATTACCAATCCGGGATTGGTTCGGATAATAAACGACTTAGTTCTATTTAAATAAGTATCGGATTTGACTCTTGTATACGTAGAGGAAATTCCTCTTAGGAGACATATGAACGAGTTAGTTCCACTTAAACAAGTATTGATTTAACTTCTTGTGTATGTAGAAAATTTTTATTGGAATACTCACTAGCTATAGTTTTGTACAATTGAAATCTAATGTAAATTAGTGAGATAAAGCTCCAAATAGCATAAGATTAAAAAAAAAAACTAAATGGTAGTTCAATTTGGTAATATTTTTTTTTATGAAAATTTGGTAATATTTGACTGGGTGGTAAGTAATCTTATGGCCAACAATCTTTTTTTGTTGGTGACACAAACACAATCATAAGAATCGCAATTAATAATTGTCATCATTACAACATGTGGCATTTCCTCAAGTTCAGGTGGTGCAACAATGACGTCCCCTTATAAATTTTTGCAGTTAAAAGAAGTGTAATGGTTCACTACGCCACGGCCAAGTAGCACAACGAGGTTTCTCTTGTTATGCCAATTGGAAGGGAAAGCACTCCAAGTAGCACAAGTTTGCCTCTATTTCAATTTTACCATCTTTTCCTTTTTTTTATCCATATCTCGTATTAAGAGCTTCTACCGAATTAATTAATCCGGATAAATAAAGATAAGTTGAATCTCTTAACAAAAAATTTCTACAATGACTCGAAACATTTCTTAGTTCTTTTCCATTTTGTCGTATTTGTGTTTTCTAGTCTTCCCGTTTTATTGAAGGGCTTTATCCATGTTTTCAAATCGGACCGTGGGAGGGAATAGGTTAGAGCCCAAATCAAAACTGGCCCATTTTGTCAACCTTAGTGGGCTGGGTCCTTTCGCGTGTGTAATCTTTAACGAGTTCTAGTGTCCCAAGTCTGTTTAGCACAGTTTTACTCAAAAACCGCAAACCAACCCAGCCTAGATGGAGTAGAAGGGAGCGGATAGCATGTACATGGGCTTTTAAGCCCTTTTTATATTGCCCATGAAAAAATAAATACATAACAAAAAAAGAAAAAAAATTAATTTCTTTTGTCAAAAAAAAAATAACTCAAAAAAATTAGTTTCGTATGCTAGTCTATAATAAAAAAGCAAAAAAAATTGTTTATCCGTTGAGGCATGAAAACAATTTTTTTATTATTATATCACTTTCATATTCTCTAAGCTTAGAGGTTTGCTCTTGAAAATATCTCACTAAATAAAAAATATCTCGAAACCTTCTAGAGGAATGAGCGACAAGCTTTAAGTTTTCACTAGCTTTTCACGAAAAAGAAAAAGAAAATCCTAAATTACTTTTTTTTTTTTTTGTCTAAATGCATGTCCTCAATTTGGTCCCCTATGCCGTATGACTTCCTATCAAATTGGAGCACGTACAAGGCTATATGGAAACAAACTTTATTGGGACGACGTAGGCCTGGTCTGTGAAGGAATCATTATTGTTTTTGTTCTCTTACAAATAGTTTGAGGGTGAAGTGAGGGTAGTGTACTTACCTTTTTCCCAAAAGAGGGGAGACAACTTTATTCAAAGGTCAAGCATGCATTGGATCCATATGACATTTTCAATGAACACTCACTAATTGCACATTATGATCAAGAGGTTGATGATATACATATCATGTTAGTGTTAGTGAGGTATGATCTTGACCTTTGACTATGTTAGGATCATGAAGTGTCTACATTTTGCTGATCAATTCATCCAATCCCTTTGTGCACTATATGGCTCATTGGATTCCACAAGGTGTGGATGGTAAAAATTTAAAGAATAACAAGCATTTTTAATAATTAAACATTTTTCTTTCTGATATGACTAATTTTTCATTTATATAAAACTCAAATTCGAGACATTGTGCATAAATATTTGTTTAGTGGGTATGTGTTATAGCATTTAGCGTTACCCGAAATTATCATAATCTGTCCAATCTTTATGAAAAATTATGCATTTTTATATATCCCAAATTAATGACCTCATAAAAAGGTTGTTGCATCTATAAAACCACTTTAGCTGACGTAATGCCCCCACATAATTCTTCTTTTTCGCTTAACAAAGCCCCACATATAATAATACAAATTTTGTTTGAACGGCATATAATAATACACATCGAGGGTTATGTCTTGCTTGTTGGCCACGTGCACATGAACATAAGTCGGCAGCAGAGCAACAAAGCTGTCCCATAATAATCCATACCAATTATTCTTTTCCAATTTTAAGCCCTCAAAATCATAGCTCTTTTGTAGCCCATGTACCTAGTTGATGGGATTTTTGTCATAATATTTTGAGAATTAATTAGTTCAGGATTTCATTCTTGCCTAAATTTCGTTATTGCGAATAAATCTATTATAATATTTCATGTTCATGAGGTTATTGTTTGTGGCGTCCCATTCATGATACGAAAATTTGTATAAAGGTGAATGATTAACACATAATTTGAAGATAATTTATATAATATAAAAATACGCAAAAAGGGTTCAATTACAAATAAGATAAAACTTTTATTGATTATTATAATTGTTACGTTTAGTTTGATTATGATCAATATTGACCTCCCATTTTGTCTTTTGTAACTTTTACATGTGGATAAGGTATATATAAACAAAGGAACATTGCAATTATTGTTGTTTTACCCTGACAAACTACAGTTTTTAGTTTTACCCGGACAGGCTACATTAATTATCATCATCATTATATTTCTCCGTTTGGTCCATTTACTTCCGTCGTGGTCCTATGCTGTAATCTTCTAGCTTTAGTACAACTAAGTCAACATAGAGAGAGATTTTGTCTGCAAGTTTGATGTGATAATCGATTTTTTGTCTTGGAAAATGATGCCACAACCACCATAAACATTATCAAGATTACCTGAATATCCAGGCTTTATATATATTTGCATTAGATTCGTGTCCTCCAGCTAGATTATTTATTTATATATATACAGTAACAAGAATTTTCTCAAGAACACACATCTATATGCTTTGCGTCTTTTGAATATCTCAATGTGGATTTCTTTTTTTTATTATTAGACTTAAGGTGGAATATTGCTTTTGTAGTGTATCAAAAAGACAAACAAACATAATGATCTTTTTATCTCATAGAAAATCACTTTCAAGAATCATATATTTGTCTTATTTAGATAATCGTATTTCCCACATGTTGTAAAACAATTTAAGAAGTTATTAAATAAAGTTTTGATTTTGAAACCCCTGAAACTCGCTGCAAATTGTAGAAAATGATGTAAAAATGAGCTATTTATGTGGTTAATGGGACGGAGTATCCAATTACTAAATCAAAAGGGAACATAATAAGGTTTGAGTAAAATCTGTATCTGTGGTCCAAATTGTTAATTATCTCCTGATCTAAAAACTTAAAGATTAAAATTTATGAATTAATCCTCCATCACTAACTTTGCTTCTTGATCTTCTACTTAAAAAAAAAAAAACTTGGCTTCTTCTTTTCAATGGTGATCAGACAACACTAGCTAATAAATGGGGCTGTTGCATGGTCCTGATCGATCATGACATCAACCATGAATATTCCTAATCTTAATCCCATTTTTTTCTTTTACAAAGTCTAATAAAAAAAAAAAATGGTGCAGCAGACACTGCCTGTCTCTCGCATGCAGCAGCAGGACCATTTTGGTTTTAAGGTTTGGAGAAGTATATATACGTGTACATGCTTAAGCTATAGGCATGTGGCTAGCTAGGCATGTACCATGAAGTGTAATAATGATCTAATACGCGTTCTAGCTTGGCATTCAAGTTTTTGGCCTGTGTTCAAAAAAGAAGTTTTGGCTTGTGGGACATTGATCATTTAGCTTCTTTTTCTCTTCTTTTGTAGCACTTTTGTCTTTTCAATTCTTCTCATCATATATAAGTGCTTTTCCTTTTGCTACATCTCATCAATATAAGTGCTAAATCGTTTCTTTCCTTTTGTCCTCAAAGAAGAAGAATATATATGCTTTAATTATGAGTTGTACGTAGTTCAAGTGTTACTACAATCAATCCTCTGCCATATTATTGTCATTCAAGATTTCGAGTGGCCCATTTTTGATATAAAAAAGAGCATTTTACACAAATTTATGGGTCACATAATCAAGCAACTATTATCGAATTCGTACTTAAGCAGCAAAAAAAATGAACTATTACTATTGAATGAATTTGAAGATGATAAAAATCCACAAGTTCCCTCTTAGTTAGTCCTAGTTGGTGATGAGTTTCATCAAAACGAAATCATCTCATGGATTGACCATTAGACTAGAAATTTTGTCTTAAACTTACTTTATCACTTTGTCGACGATGCTAGAAAAACTTACAGAAGAATCATAATGAATGATTAGATAGGCTTTATTATGATTGACCACAAAGTTAATTGTCCTTCTTTAAACAAGTGTCGCTTGCTTGATGGGAAGCTTTAGGCATTCGATGATAACAGTATTAGAAAGAGTTCGCATTTTTTTTTTTCAACAGAAAAAAGAATGTTCGCTTTATCTCTATAATAATAGCATTCATAATCCAATGGAAAATAGGGAATCGACCCAGAACCTTTCTCTTTAATTGTTGTCTAAATCAAGAACGAACACCGTTTTGTACGTGCTCTGTGCTTTCTGATGGTAAATCTTCATAGAACGAGGAAATCTTTTCATTAATAAATTTGATGAGAAAAGTCAAAATGTGAAACCAAGGAATCCCTTTTTCCTCTCTAGACATTAATTTAATTAAAACCATCAATATATTCTTTGAAAGCATAAAAGTAAATGAATGCTTTAAATAAGTAATTTACTTGGCATCCCACTGTAGAAAAAGGACGAGGAGAGAATTGTTAATTATCCCACATCCTCAACAATGAAAGTCTAGTGTTGTTATATCATTTGGTGAGTAATTAAGAATGGAAATCTGTGCTTAGAACTCGATCGAATTGACATTTTATCAGATTAAAAGGTTGGCTTCGGTTCTTCCATTCAATTTTTCAACATTTATGAGTTTTTTTTTATTATTTATACAAGAATCTATTTCTACATTGGATGCTTGGGTCGTTCTTCACGCTTTAATGACATGGGCCATTTCTTATCTAGCATATTATCAACCCCCCTTTTTCTTTCTTTGATAAACTAGACTATTATCAACTTAGAAGAACAAGTTATATTTAGCACCTCCTCTTCTTACAACAAAAAAAATTTGTGGTGCTCACTACATACCAAATGACATGCCTTACATCATGACCAACTAAGATTCTTAAAATGAGAAAAAATAAAGAAAATATTTCTCTCAAAGTAGGAAGAGAAAACCCACTTAATATGCATTATAGTTTTTTTTTTTCCTTGGTATGTCATGTAGCTAGCTACAACATACTTACTTTGAGTTAGTATTAGTATCCATCACACATCCATTTTTATCCTACTCTTCACTTCTTTTCTATGTATTACTATATATTAAATTAAACCCTTACAAATCAATATCAAAATCTCAGAAAAGTTGGGTGTCGTTAACATCTCAAGAGCAAATTAACCTTTTTCTTCGTTGAGATGCAGATATATACAACTATTAAATAAATATACCTTAAGCTTAACGAACAAGTAATGGTCGCTCTCAAACTTTTGAATGCAAAGGTCCCCCTCTATTATTATTATCAGACGCCATGCAAGGACCATACTTTAGATATTTAGTCAAGACAATTTATGCCCGAAGTGATTAGATTAATGAGGAAAAGGTCACTAATCTTTGACCTTTATATATCGTGAATTGGATTTGGTTAATTTAGAAGTAAGAATTTTGTTGGTATACATATATTATAGGGGTTATATCCACAAGGTTGGAAAGAAAGGTACGCCCGTTGGTTGATTTTCTATGTACTAAAGATTATCAAAGAAACAATATGGACGGTGCAAAAGAAACGGTGATTGCAACAGCAAATTGAAATAGAAACAGGAATTACGAAGGTTGAATAATGTTTATCATATCCTTCATTCTTTGAACATAACAAAGAAGAGATTTGACCAGAAAGACTGTTACCCTATAGGGTATATATATATCATTAGCTCATGATGCAAAAGATTTAGCAAATTAATTAAGGACCTAACTAGGGTGGATTTGGAGTCCAATTAGACAAAAGTGAGAACACCTGAGCAGGATACAATTAGAAAATGGAAAAAGCATAAACATGAAGATTATGGAGATCTCATAGTTTTATTATCAAAGGATAAATTATTTAAATAGGATGAGTACTGTAGGAGAAAGTGACCTGAATTAAAGAGAATTATTGTGCAGACACCTACCTAGCTAGACATCATTTAGGCACGTGCCAAGTCCTTAAGCATGTCTCAACCAAGCTGTTTCTCCTTTTCTAGCAAGGATAGTTTGACACAGAAAGGAAGCTCAACCATGCACAGAAAATTTGTGATTTCTAATAATTAGTCTCATATATATATATAGATATATCTTTCAAGGGTTCATGTATGTAGATATTAGGAAGGAATTATAAACCAGTAAGCATGGTTTAATTACACTCACCCCTTTATTAATTTCAGATTTACAAATCCAAGCTGCACTTATTAGGCTCTCTTTTCCAACAAACCAAAACCAACCTATCAGCTCAAACCTGGAGTGACAATTCGATCGTTTCTTCTATGCAATATATTCACTGCTGCTATACTCCCATGAAGAAGGCTCCTGCCAAAATATTCCGGGGGCATCGAAAGACGACTGGTCGTCCCCGGCTTGTTGCCACAACGACAAGTGACAGAACTCATCAAACTGATGGCTAATGTCGAGCAAAAGATCTGGCAAGTCCATGAACGTGTCATCATCTTCATCATTTCTTGACGAGGGCGAACTTGCAGCTTCTCTAGTAGTAGTATCATCACAGGACGCTACAGTACTATCCGGCGAGGACGGAGGAATATTAGTGGCCGTTTCCTGAGCTTCATGACAGCTTCCTTTCTTGCAATCCAATGCAGCTGCTAGGGCAGCCGCAGCTTGAATGTCTTTAGGAGAAGCACTAGCCGGCCGGGGAAGCTGATGAGCTAGCTCGGGGAAATTTAGATGAGCCGAGCCGCCTTTAATCGCTAGAGCAGCAACATCATGAGCTCGAGCTGCCATTTCTGGAGTAGGGAAAGTGCCTAGCCAGATTCTTGATTTCTTCCTTGGTTCCCTGATTTCTGTCACCCATTTTCCCCATTGACGCATTCTCACTCCATGATAAGTTGGGTGCCGGCTAGCATTTTCGACACTACTAGTAGCACTACTACTACTACTCTTAACCTTTTTGTTATTTATGATCATTTGCTTATCTTTCTTGGGTTCTTGATTTCGTTTGAAGCTGTTGTGGGGCTTGAACTCAGTGGAATTGTTGCTCTCCATTAGGCAAGGGAAATGTAGAGGTAGCTAGTGTTTTGGGGTATAGGATGTTGAAGTAGTAGTGGTAGTTTTAAGTCTCACCCTAGTGGATTTTATTTATTCCCATTTGGGGAGGAAGAGAATTATGAAATTTAAAAAAACGTGAGGACCTGTGCCTGAAGACAAAGGATGATTAGCTTCTCATGGCAGTAATGGTACCTTTTCATTGTAGTGGGAGATATATAGAGGATTGTAATCAAAGAAATGGGACCTGGCACAAAGGAAGGTATTACCTTTTTTTTATCAAAAAAGAAAAAGAAGATTGAAGAAAATTTAAATGTTTGGTGTGTGCATGTTAACATGCGTAACACGAGAAGTGTGTAATTATTTCTCATTTATTAATTTGTTTTAAAAATTAAAACAGACCAACTTTTAATTGAAAATAATTAAGTAGACACACAAATAATTCAAAGGTTAAAGCGATGCAATCATATGAAAAATGCTTTTATTATAATTTTTTAAATCTTTAATCCTCAACTAGTAGGGTTTGCGTGCAGCACTAAATTAGAATATCTTTTAATAGTTACCCATCCAAGGAAATTTTTTTTTTTGCTCCAATATGAAAGTAATATTTAAATATTGTACATTGTTGTTTTGGCTTTATGTTTTCTATTTGTTGGATTCTCCTTGTCTTGCTTCAGGACCTAATTGGAAGGGTTAAATACACTGTACCTACCTCAACTTTGGTTTAAAAACAAATCAGTACCCAAAACTAAAAAAACCGGTATTTTGGCACCCCAACTTTCATGGATCAGAATTTAACCCCCACTATCCTAGTAGAAGTAACGGGCTGTTAATCTGTTAACAGAGTGANCCTAATTGGAATGACTATGGAAATGATTATTGTTGATCTTGAACAATAAAATATTGTATTTTTAAATTTCTTATTTGCCCACCTGATACTCAAATGCTAATTAAAGGGAAAAGAAAGCCCAAGTTGGTAATTTTATATTCTTGAAGGGGAACGTGGTGGGACAATTCCTTTAGATCATTGGGTACCCCCAAATTCAATGTTTCTATTTAAAGCCATGAATTTCAAAAATGAAAGCTGGAATTGGGTCCCCTACTTGTGTACCTTGTGATGCATGCCATCGATTTAATTTCATTCATATACTAAAAAGTGGCCCTTAATTCAACTCCCTTCTCCTTACAAGAAATTGATCTCCTCTGGTAATCCAGCAACCTGGGTTTGGATCTTTTTATCTAATTAATTAGCTCCACACTATATGCACATAAAATAAATTTTGACCTTTTTAGTAATAATTAGCATATTCCATTCAAGTATAATCATAAATCAAAACTAAAAAGCAAATGTGGAGTACGATCCTGACCAATTCAACCAATCAAAACCGGATGATTGTGACCTAAATGGTTAATTATTGGTGCAAATTTTGGCACAAGGAATAATAGGTCATTTTCAAGTGGGGTTACTTCAATGGACTCAGGACAACCACATTGGCTTATGCAAAATTATTTAAATGTTCTTAAAATAGCAGAAAAAGAGAGATACCAATCGACAAGATATATGTTTTAATTTTTATTTTATGTGGTGTATACCAACCTTGCGTATTTTATTTACCAGATGTTCAAATTCCAAATTGCTTTGGGAATCTCTGGAAACCCAGGAATTTTGTACTGTGTGCATTAATTAATATTGTCTGTTAGTTTGGATGCCAAGCAACAATATTGCGTGTGTGCAGGCTGTGATATCACTGTTAAAATGTGTATTAGGCCATGAGGAAAATTAACTTTAATCGTATCCCTAGTTCCCTACTCCATTGGCTCAATGCCCCACCAACATTTTATACCTGGATTGGCATGGAAAAGAAGTTAATTAAGTGATGAAAGGAAAAAAAAATATGATGCATGTGAAAAGAATTGAAAGTTATATATAGTGGCTAGCTATATAATTTGCTGTTAACCATTTTTTTGGGGTTAAATGATCAGTTAATCCAATATGAACTCACTTTTTCACTAAACCAATCCCTGTAATCCTTCAAATTTTAATTTTATATATCTGTATGTGTTGATTTGATGATGTGATCAGTACCTCACAATGATGTTAAGTTGGTCCAAGTTCAGAATAGTTCTTTTAAAATGATCCTAAAACCTAAATTTAACTAGGATTAAATTTTAATCCTAATTTTATACCCCTTGAATAGTGTGACCCAAACTGGTCCGTGGTCTTGATGGTTGCCTTAGTTATACTAGCTAGTTTCTAGTTTTGGATCTTACAAGCTTTCGGGCTGCTGTGGTGAAAATGGGCTCTCCTCCATGTTGAGTTTTATTCTATTTGATCATAGAAATCATAGATTGGGTTTAATTTGGAACATTCAAAAGATAAATGCCAATTGAACAAATAAAAAAAAAAAGAAAAGAAAGAAGGAAGATAAATGTAAAGGAAAAAGGGTAGCTTAACTCACTTCTCAAATTGCAAAACTATAACAGCTAATTCCGACAAGCCGACATCTGTGTGTATGAATGCATGCATCCTGAATTCGCAAAACTATTTTATGCATCAATTTCATATGTTTTTGGTAGGTGATGTTTTTTTGTTTTGTTGTAACGTGTTGTTTTATGATTGTACAATACCTGGGTTTGAACATGTTTTTTTTCTCTCAATAACAATATAATGAGGAAAAAAATCGTATGGATTAATTAGCTGCCTGATATCTTGAATGAATTAGGTAAAAGAGTTTGATAGGTATCACTCGAATCAATGAAAGATTAGGATATCAAAAAAAAACTCAGCTTGGAATTAAACAAGCCCCAACCATACTGATGTTGAAATGAAACTAATACTAATTCTGAAACCAAAAAAATGGAAGAAAAAGAAAAAAATAAGAAATGAAGCAAAAGCTATTAAGACGATTAAACTATCTCTTGCCTAGTCGAAACAATGATTGTAATCTTAATTATATCCACAGCATAAGGTGTATATCCTCGAAAAAACAAATTCTATTATCTGTCTAACAAATATTCGAGATCAAATTAATAAACACAGAAAAAAAATATTTTTTTCCATATATATAGCGGGCCTACACTGAAAACTAATATGAATCCTAGATTATTTATCATCCCAAAAGGATGGAAGAATTCGACCAAATAAAAAAAAACAAAAGGATGGAAGAAAACAAGGGACCAGTTTCCAACAGAAAAGAACATCCATCCACTACACTAAGGCATGTATAGTAAACTAATATGACCAAATATGACCACTGAAATTTTATAAAATAATGAAAAATACTTGAATAATAAGAACTAAAATCAGTATGGGGCTTTAATAATTAATTTTACTTGAGGTGGTAATTTGACATGATAGTCCAGTTATAATAACTAAACAGCTGCGCGCATGTTTAAATCCCCGTGATTAAAGAGTAGCGTGTTTGAATCCTGTGCGTCCGATGGAAGACCCTCTCATCAACCTATATATATTTTTTTTTTATCAAAACTGAATTGTACTCTCTCCCTCTCTTTTTTTTTTTTTTCTTATTCTCCCTCCTGGAAGATTTGCTTGCAAAATTTTCACTCACTACCATACATTTTTCTTATCTCCCACTACGTACGATATTATTCATGGTTGATTAATAATTAATTAACACCTTTGGCTTTGGACCAAAAAAATTAACACCTTTGGCTCTCCATTTCTTGCGTGCCCCGCCATGTCCAAAACCGTTTTCGAATAACTGTCTCCATCCTCTTCCTATTTCTGTTTTGTTTCTTTTTTTTTTGTGCCATGACTTGTGCTTTTCCAATCCCTTTCAATGCCTTAAAATCATACATCGTACGGAGACTGAATTGTCTTCGTCGCCTACTGCCAGCGCTCCACACAAAAGAAAAAGTAAATAAATAAATTTTTATTTTTTGTCCAATTAGTACTTTTCATTATTGGATGCTTCCTAGTAGAAAACAACATTAAAGACAATTTTGGCATCTCCAGCTGTATAATGTAACTATCTCTGTCTACAATCTGTCGTCTAATCTGGGTCTAACTCTAAGGTCTAATTAATTAGTATACTTCAACTAATGCGAGGAAAACAAGTGAAAATTGTAGACATATATAAGGCTAGGAAATTTGAGCTATTTTTCCCTCTAATTTTTCTGATTAATTAGTTTTATGTCTTTCTGGTTTAACTGTAGATATTGTTTTACTGTCTACAATTAATCATGGGTCGAAACTCTCTCCCTAAGCAAGTTTTATCAGGATCAATTTGTATGTTGATTTTTAAATGTTTTCATGGTAATGGATTTTTTTTATACTCCACTAATAATGACATTTTGTTTTTCTAGGGCAATACAAAACAGATGTCAACTATCAAAGTTCAAAACAATTCTCAGATATATATCTATCAGCCATTTAGTTTTGCTTCATAAACAGTGCAAACCAACAAATCTTATCTAAGAAATTAAGGTAGTTCACACATACCAAAAAAACAAAGTCGTAAATATTTAAAACGAGGGAAATATTTCACCCCTTACAAAATGCATGCATCCATCAATATCTATGGAGGCCAAAATTAAATATTTCTGGTAGTGTAGCCAATTGCATGTATGCTTGAGGAAATTGGATTCCTTTTGTTTTACTACATATTCTTTTTGCATCTGCATCAATATCAACCAATTTATCGCAAAAGATTTTTAAAAATTAAAATCAAAATAACAATATGGGTTTCTTTTTGTTCTTGCCCTACAAGATTTTTGAAACACCCCGACTAAAATTTATCCAACAAACAGTAATTACTAAGTAACAGTACTGCCACGTGGCCAACAAACAATAAAAATATAAATCCACAACAGAAACAACCTCAAACAGTCACAAGATCACATCATCATCAGCACAACGGAAGCATTTCAATGTAACCAATGTCAGTTTATGCAGAACTCAATGCAAACCAATGGATCCAAGTCCTGTCCAAGGAAACATCGCAGCCGCCGGGATGCACTCCTGATTTACGACAAACTAACCTGCACGGACTGTGTGAGGGGTGAGACCAACCACTGTCTCACCGATAAACTAATAAACCGCAGTATACAAGCAACCGCAAATACACCCAAGCCAACACAAAACAACGGAAGCACAACAAGCACAATCATAGCATCGGAATCAACAACTTACCTGAACTCGCTATACGTCAAACCTCTCACGGTTAAGCTAGTCTTATAAACTCACTGAATATTGCTGATAGACTTACCAATTTTATTATTAGGGCCCTGTCACGTAATAAGTATTGGCCGTGCCTGGTAGCCAGGTTAGCTAACCCCAGGGTACTCCCCGTTAAATCAAAAATATCTCAAATCACAAAGTATCACAATAACCGAGTCCCGCAATCCTCGGCGGAAGTCCCGCAGTCCTTCCTATAACAAATCAACTGAGTCCCGCAGTCCTCAGCCAGGAGTCCGTATCAAATCACAAATCACAAGGCGACTACCATCTGGCCGTACCAATACCTGTCACGTGACAACCTAGATATCTAGATGATATTACCACTGTTTATTATATTTCTTATTCCCGTAACTCACCATACTCACTTTTCCGAGCAGGCTTTCAGCCTCACAGCTCCTCTGGAAATTCAATCACAATGTCATAATACCGGGTCACTGCCACTAATCGACCAAATATCTCATATCCCGCACGAATGTCATAATATTCATATCAACATCACAAAGTTCAACAAGCAGTCCACAACAATCATTAAGCATATAACAATGATCATGACAACAACCAATCATCAAGCAGATAACAACAATCTTAATAATTATCACAGCATGATACACAATAAACACATAATTTAACAATCAACAAACAACCTGGGTATCACGGGCAGCATACCGAAGTTTATAAGTTTATATCCTCACCTTAGCCGATAAATTCCTCCGGAAACTCTTCCTCTGGTTCCGGTTCCACATGCTCGTTCACGTTATCAAATCCTATGCATAATTATTAACAAAAATATGGTCACACAAATGCACAATAAATATGATATGCATATGAACTTTTCCTCGTTACCCATACCCGATTAATACTTCGGTGTTTTTACTATTTAGGATTATTCATTCCAGTAATTATCCTATATACTTCCCATGAATATTTTCGTAAAGATAGTTATTACTACAACATATTTATTCTTCCCAAAAATTATATATAACGTTTTCCAAGGTAATTACTTAATATACATACTTTGCTTATTCCCAAATTATATATTTACATATGCATATATTTATTATTTTCATTATTTCCCAAAAATATAATTATATACTTATAACTTTTTTTTTCCTGAATTATAATTATAACTATGCTCGTTAAAATCCTACTATTATTTTGTGGGTTGGGGCCAAATATATGTCTAAGCCCAACCAAGGCATTATCCCAAGCCCACTATGGTCCAAGCCCGCTGTTCCAAGACAACAGGCCAAGTCCAAGCCCACTGTCTTGGACCCAGCAGAACACGGTCCATTGTGGCCGTCTTCAACCTCATGCTGCTCACCTAGGCGGGGCGACTAGGCGGCGGTGAGCTCTGCAAGGCGTGACACAGGCGGACGACGACGCGAGCAAGAAGGCTTCAGGTGCGGGTCCGTCGCGAGGATGGCGGCTTCACTTGGCAGCAGCGGTCGCGTGAGTCGTTGGGGACGCAACCGGACCTTCTGCGGCGTCCACAACGAGGAACAGCGGCACGTCGAGCGAGGCAAGGAGGAAGGCGGCGGCTGCAAGCGTATCGGCAGCGAGGCGAACTCGCTTGTCGGCGGCGATGTGAGGGGCGTCGCAAGAGGCTGCAACGGCGAGACGGCGACGACGGTGGCTGCGTGGGAAGAAGGGAACGGTTGAGGTGAAGGCGTGACTTGGTGGTTGTGGCAGCTAGGGGTGTAAGCGAGTCAAGCTACTCGCGAGCTACTCGGGATCGACTCGGCAGCTACTCGAACTCGACTCGTACTTATCGAGCTCGAGTTGAGCTCGAGTCGAGCTTGAAAGGCTATCGAGCCGAGTTCGAGCTTACCAGTACTCGACTCGTGAAGCTCGCGAGCCTTATCGAGCTTTGTCTAATATAAAGAAATGGGTGTTTGGGTACGAAGTTGGGCCATGCGTCCTTATTTAAGACCAAAAAATAAATGCCCAACCCAACAAAATAAATGAAAGTTAAAATTAAAAAAAATAAAATATAACAGTAATGCAACTAATTTTTTTTTTTATCGAAGTAATGCAGCTAATGAAACACGATGAGAAAAGGGAAAAGATACTAACTAAAATAATCCTCTTCTGTCTAAAATCGACTAAAAACCTAGACAAAAAAGAAAGCCCCAATCTCCTCAAACTTCCAAGTCCTAATTCTTTGCCCTTTCCATGACAAAACCCGGGTGACCAGACATCCATCCACCGCCGGCCACCACCTCGACAGTGGCTCGCCACAGCCCACCACCACCTTGACAGTGGCTCGCCACAGCCCACCACCACCAGATCTCTTTCTCCAATTCTTCCTCCTCCCTAAATCTCCCTCGCCAAGTCCTCTTTGGCTCTCTCTATCTTTCGCTCTCTCTTTCTCTCCAGTCTAACTTCCTCTGATTCGTGCGTGGCCTTTTGAAGCAAATTCTGTGGCCGTCCTTTGGCTCCATTTAGAAACCCATTATCCACAGGTACTCCCTTTGTCTTGCTTTAATTGTATTTTTTTATTCAGTTATTTATTATGAGTGGTAGTTCAATTTTGCTTGTTTTTTGGTTGGTTTACCAAGCGCTGGACAAAAGTGATGGAGTTGTTAGTTCTTATTTGTCTCTTGTTTGGTCAAAGTAGAACCTCTTTTCGTTGTCCGAGTTTGCTGTCATTTTACTCTTAATATTCATGCCTGGAAATTGGAAGTTAAAACTCACTCCTCTGCTTGCAATATTTTGTTGCCATAATAACAGATAGAGTCTGCTCTGAAGTTTGGAATCCAGAGCTCTCTATAATTCTTCAAGTTCTTCTTTCATTACAGGCCCTTGTGCTTAATGAAAAGCCTTATTTCAATGAGGCTGGATATGATAAGCAGGTGGGCAGAGCTGAAGGGGAGAAAAACTCTATCAGCTATAATGAAAATGCCTTCCTCATGACCTGGAAATCCATGCTGTACCTACTTCGCCAGCCTCCTAAGGTAAACTAACTACTTTCCGAAGCATTTTCCAAAGCCTCAAAAGGGGCGATATCACCTTATTGTTTGTCTATCTATTTTTGTTAGGCTAAGCATACTAAGAGGGGTTTTGGAATAAATGTGACAGTAGCAATGTTATTACAAACTTGGAATAAGAAATTAACGTTTGACATCAATTATGCTATTTGTAATAAAACTTCATGCCTTCTTGATGCAGCATTTTGAGGAACTTCTGGAGGAGCACTTAAAGAGGAAATCTCTGAGTATTCTATCGGCCTTTGAAGCATATATGAAAGGAGCTCCTGTGGCTCTTGGATGCAGCAAGCCGGAGCATGACGATCAAAAGGGCAGTTCCACAGGATTTAAGATCATGCTTGGTAAGCTCTTCCCAAAACTTGTAGAGGCGTTTTCCGAGAAAGGAATTGATTGCAGCCCATTCAATGCTCCAAAGGAATGAACAAAGAAACATATTCCTTCTACAGGTATAATCCTATGCAATTTAAGCTATGTGGTGGATGAAGTTGGATTTGTTTCATGTAAAATAGCATCGTGTGCATCATCTGTGACAACAAAAAAAAAAAAAAGAAAAGCAGTATAATAACTTTTGATGTTTCAAATGTATGATATTGGAGACTAGGTTTGGCTCAAATGGTACGGGACTTCTCCCTTGCTGTCACTGGGGTTTAAGTCCCCATTGTATAACAAAAATAAATGTATGACGTGATGTGTTGTAAGATAACAACCGTATTATTGATTGCAGGCTACTGCAATGTTATAAATAAATAAAAACCGAGTTTGTTTGGTGTGTTATTTTTGATATTGTAATTTGGCAATGATGTAGTAGTACTAGTAGCCGTAGGAGTTTGCTTTTTAATTGTGAACTGAATAGTGTACTGCATCAGTCATGTTTTGTAATCTGTCAGAGATGTCTTGAAAAGACTTGAACTAGGTGTTACTGATACTGGTTTGAATCTTGATTAACCAGAAACAAGGTAAACAAAGTGATTATATTCTGTTCGAAATGTGAATCTATATTATCGGGAGATGACATTGTTTATTGGGTGGGGAAAAATAGATGTTGAGTGAGGAGGCATCAGCAGGTGCCTCTTGCCGTGTGAATAGTGCCTGTGCATTCTTGCCTCTTTATTTGCCGCATTGTCTGCAAAGTGCAAATCCCTGGAATCCTAAATAGAATAATGTCTTGCCAGTTATTTTCCATTCTGGAAGATGGAGTAATTCCTCTTTGACCAAAATACGGGGTAAGAACTAAAAAAAAAAAATAATGAGATTTTGGTTTTTTTGGTATTCTTCATGTACATTTGACAGTCTTTAATGGTTCTCTCTGAATGGAATCTTAGGGCATCTATGAGTTGCACATTGTTGGTCATTTTGTAGGCCTTAGAGCCATGCTTAGAACTGTAAATAAGATAGGGGGTATTGGGGTATGCCATTTGGTGCAGCATAGTTATTTTCCCTGAATGGATGGAACATTTATTAAATTGCTTTCGAAGACACATTTGTAGTATAGTCATATGCATGTATCATATCCATAGGGATGGTTATGTTGCATCTTAGTCATTGAATCTGTATGTGTTTCATCATATCCGTATTTTAAGTATTAACACTTTCATTCATTTGTATTGTAGGTTGCTGGAGCTTATTGCCATGGTGTTGGAGCTTGTTGCAATGGTTCATTCATGGAGTGTTTTGCACAAATTTTTTGCTCATCTTTCATTTAGTGTTTACCAATTTTTTAACATCTTTTGGTACTTTTCCTCAAGGGTTTACCTGTATTAACAATTTAGTTATATTTGGACTTTAGATTGGGGTGTTTAAAATTTTCTGAATGTCTATTTAACATTAATCGAGCTTAAACGAGCTTAAACGAGCTTGCGTTAACGAGCTCTGTCGAGTTGAGATCTAGCTACCGAAGCAAACCACTGCTTAACGAGCCTTAACGAGCCGAGCTCGAGTAATGGCAAAATGTAACGAGCTCGAGCTCGAGTTTAAATATACAAGCTCGATCGAGCTCGAGCTCGAGCTCGAGCTTGGGATTCCTTAACGAGCTCGAGTCGAGCAAGGCACTACTCGGCTCGACTCGGCTCGTTTACACCCCTAGTGGCAGCTGACGTGAAGAGGACGGCGTCGTGGCGGTTGACTGGTGGTTGGTGAGTGCGGCGGCATCGAGGAAGAAGGAAGAAGACGAAGAAGAGATGGTGGAGGTGACGACGTTTTGGGGTGCATATGGGGTTGTTGTTGTTTTTTTTTTATACTGAAACGAATCTATATGAAAAATGGTGGAGACTAGGATGTGGATGGCTTAGACACTGGTGCAGGGAATGAGCAAAGGGATAGACTAAGTGAACTGTTCCTAGCTGGTGGTTATTTGCGTGTTTAGAATGCAGAACAACCATGACTTTTGTAGTGAGAAAAAAAAAAAAGAAGGAACAGGCAGTTGTGGCAGACAAAAGCGGGATGGGAAAAAGAAGAAACGAGGTAATGATGCCTGCCATTAGTGGGATGAATCATGAAGTGTCACGTGTTTGTGAATTATTGAGCAGGAAAGAATCTGGCCTAGCAAAAGACTCATATGCCCCTCTAGTTTTCTTTTGGTTTTCAAACTAACCCAGGGGTATAACTATCTTTTCGCAGCTTTTAAGTCTCGAAAATTCCAACTTGTCCCGGAAATTCGGCAAAAATATCCCGAACGTGGAACAAGGCTCGGTTTCGGAATCCAGCGCTCGATTTACCTTGAATTAATTACCCAAGATTAATTCATTCGGTAAATCAATGTATAAAGATTTTTTCAATCCCGGTAAAAATACAAATTTTTACCCGGGCTGTTACAAAACCCCATTATCTTGGAGAATCTAATATATCCAATAACTCCAGCTTTCTTCTCTTACATATATAGTGTAATTTTTGTCTCCATCATCCTGTTTATTACTCATCTCTGTTCAAACTCAGGAAACTGTGCTGGAACATTGAACTTTTAAAAGATCAACCATAGATGAATTACCTTAAACAAGGAGATAGAAAATGTACTAGAACAAAAATCAACAATTAATCAAACCAAAAACTTATCCCATGAAAAAGACTGAGTATACCTTTTTTTTCTGTCTCAATCACAATTATAGTATTTGATCTATATCAATAAACTATGATGATCGATGGGACAAAGTCTCGTCACCGTTCTTCTCATCGATGTCTATTTTACATGAAGAAAGACTGCTAGCCAATTGCATTAAGGTGATTTCTTTATACATATACATATACATGTTGGTCCCAATTCAATATAATTTGCAAAAACCAGGCTGGTATTGTCAATAGTTTTGATGTCCAACATCACTTGTAGGCCTATGAGCCTACTAACTACACAATTCCACATTTGCCGACAACAATTTATTCTTTTTCTTTTCTTTTTTTTTGTAGAATTCTAAGTCTCGCTCTCGTTTGTGCTATAAAAAGCTAGGTGAAAATTAATGTATAACCTTGCAATTTCTTCATTTTAGTTAGCGGTTTGGGTCGATCCCATACATAATGATTAAGGAGATTTATTAATGTTTAAGTGCATCCTTGTACGGATATTGACTTTTGTTCTTCTCATCAACTCATGGATGGATGAAGAAAAATGAAAGGAAAATTTGTGTATTTGTGTTTTCATCCATGGACATGAGATTAATGGTGATCGAGAAAGAATAAGAAAAGTGCTTCAAGAAAAAAAAAAAGAATAAGAAAAGGAAGGGAATAAGATTATTACAATTGGGAAACCATAATTAAGCTCAAAAATACTATGAAGAAGGGAAACTTCTCCTGGAAAATTAATGTTTCTTCCCTTTTCCTTCTCTTCTTAAGAATTTGTGTTTTTTTTTGATCCAACAGTAACACAAGAATTTGTGTGAAACTCACATTATTGGTCCATTAATACACTATCTTCCTCATCAAAAAAAAAATACACTATCTTGATTTAGTAATGTGAATTGGCGGGCTTGGGTTTGGTTTGATCCATGTCACCATCCTAGCTCAAGATGGGTTAAGAAGACAGGTCCATATAAAGCCCAACTTAAGACATTTATGTGGCTCAAATAGCTCTCCCACTATGAAGTTTGGATCCGTTCGTGTTGGGACAGCCCATTAAGGATAATGTGTTCGTGTGACTCCCATTCTGTGAGTTCTAAAAATCCGACAAAACCAACAACTCCACTGTGAGTCTGTGACCTTAACGTTCGAACTCTAAAAAGAGAAAAGAAAAGAGTGGATTCAAACAATAATGGATTATATTTTCAGGATGACAAGTCATCCAATAAGTGGAGAAGTTCTTCTCTCTATGTTAAAGATGATTTCTTTTCTTTCCTATTCATAGAAACGATGTGTGGCAAATGCAGTTGCTGATGCAATGGTGATGGCGGTTCTATTTACAGTTGGTGGTGGAACAATTAGTATGCAAGCGCAGCCGCAGTTCAAGCGGAACCCAGAAGCTGGAACACAGGTTTTTTTTTTTTCTTCTAATCATCTTTTAGTTTGGCAATATTTGTTAATTTTCTCACTCTGGAGAGTCTTGATTCTATTGCATATTTATATTTTCTTGTGGGATTTGTAGATGATGTTTAAAGTTTTTTTCTTTTGCCTTTTCTCCCTTCTCGTTTTGGTTATTTGCCGATGAAGGAATATGAAAAGAAAGAGGAATCAATACCTATTTGGTTAGTAGAACAACACATAATGAGAAGAACACAAACGGAAAAGAACATAATTTGAATTAATTGAATAGGTATCAGAGGTACAGAACACAATTGAATTAATTGGATGATGACAATATGTAAGGTATAGGGATACATTTCTCTGTTTCTTTTACTACGGTAGGCTGTCTTCCTCGGGAGTTTTTTTGCGGAATGAACTCCACCGTCTTTGGATTTAGAGTGCACCTTGCAATGTTCCTATGACCTGCACCCAGTTGGTGTGCTACTTCATCGGAATTAGCTTCAGCTGGGCCGGCCACATTGCAGGTCCACCCCCCATGGTTCTCCTTACGCACGAGGTCCCTTCCATACGGTCTGATCTCCAGTTGCATTCCTGGTTAACCATCTTCTTGGGCTGCTGTTGCACCAAATAGCCTGTTGCAGACAGCCTCCACAGTGTTCACGTAGCGCCTGCACAAGAACTCACGATGATAGGGGAAACACCGAGAGTTCTTGGCTTCTTCTCAGAAGCTACGTGGAACAGGAATGTCATCAGACACTCTCTGTTCAGGTGTGCCAGGTTTGATGCACTGGAGACACAACGAAACCCCTAGGAAAAGGGCTTCGCTTGTTAGGTTATCTAGTACCTCACCAGAGGGATATCTCGAAATCCAACCTTCTCGATGACCGACGATATAGCCATGACCTCCTGTATGGAGTCTGGCCATATGCCCATTTGGTCTGCAAGTCAGTTGAAGAGTACTCTTTCAAGAGTGTAAAACAGAAGAAGACCAACTGATTTTGCAAGGATTGCCATGTATTGGCCACAGTGATGTCCTAAGTTGATAGGGAAAAGAAAAGTTGACAGGGAAGACTTCTGAATGTCTAAGTGGTGAAGGTGTGCACTACACTGATCTGCACCTCCTAATTTATAGTAAAAAATATAAGCAGGTACATCGCACTTTTTTTTTTGATAATTGGATATTCTTTATTGATTTTCAGCTAATTTGGAAATCCAATTGCACAGACAACTGTCATTGGTGCTACAACTGTGGTCTAAGTTTAAAAGGAAGTGAGTGGTAGGTGTGTACTACATTGATTTGTAGCTTCCTAATTTATATGCAAATAGATAAGCAGATGCATTGCACAGTTATTTTTATAAGCAAATACATTGTACCCTTTGGGCTATGTTTTGAATGATTTGTAACTAATTGGAAAGAAATCCAAGGGATGTTTTCAGTGATGGAAAGAAATCCAAGGGATGTTATTAGTGAATTGCAGCTAATTTGGAAAGAAATCCAAGGGATGTTATTAGTGAATTGCAGCTAATTTGGAAAGAAATCCAAGGGATGTTATTAGTGAATTGCAGCTAATTTGTAAAGAAATCCAAGGGATGCTATTAGTGAATTGCAGCTAATTTGGAAAGAAATCCAAGAGATGTTATTAGTGAATTGCAGCTAATTTGGAAAGAAGTCTAAGGGATGTTATTAGTGAATTGCAGCTAATTTGGAAAGAAATCCAAGGGATGTTATTAGTGAATTGCAGCTAATATGGAAAGAAATCCAAGCGATGTTTTTAATGATTTGCAGCTAGTTTGGAATGAAATCCAATTGGAAAGACAAATATCATTGGTGCTACAGCTGTTGCTTACTGCAGGTACCTATTTTAGTTTTTGAGTGGATTTTTGATGAATAAAATGGAAATAAGAAAAAAGAAACTCTCTTTTTTGTATGAGCTCATGCTTAGATAAGTACATGTTGCCACCGTGGCAGCTACCAACCATCAAAAGTATCTATATTGGATTGGGTTTCCTCTTATGTTAGGTGTATTTTGTTAACATGAGAACTCAAGACTAGTATGTTATTTGTTAGAGGAGTTGCATTCTCCATCAGTGCAATATATTAGTAATGCTCGATGTTTGTACTTTGAACATGCTGCAATTAACTTACTATATTCTATGGCCACAACTATGTTAAAAGTTGAATGTAGAAGAGAATGAAGCACACATGTAAGGTCACCACAGTATTTATTTGTTAAAAATTGATGTCATGTAATTGTAGTTAGGTGCCTTCTTTGAGCACTGAGCTTTTCAACCGTTAGTCAGTGTGCAGCTCAGTTCTTGCTGAGTCAAACAGCGAGTGATCTGCAATTTTGCATTGGTGTCCTTGTTACATTTGTTATTAACTACCGTCAATAGTCCATTATGTAAGATAAAGCCAACACTGTAGAAAGACAATATCATGTCAATCTCTGAGGAGGTGCACAGGAATTGCCATATGAAAATATATAGTCAAGAATGACTTCTCTTTACCTTTTATGGACAATTTCCCGAAACTAGTGAACAAATTATCAGTCTTGGTAAGTGGAGAATGAGAGTGTATCCTGATAATAAAATAATGCTTGCTCAACTTCAATACCAGGAACTAAAACGAAAAAAAAGAAAACAGGTGTACCACAAACAACTAATCTCTCAGGTATATCAGAATGTATGTCTATTTTCCATTTTCCATTTCAAGTGTAGGTGGTAGTTATGTCTTGCTTACACAAAAGTATGCAGTTTACATGGACTGCTATGAATTCAAAATGCCACTAGGATCCTGAAATTGATTGCTCGACTTCGTTACTTGCTGATGCAGTTCTCCTGCTGTTTCGTACGAAGTATAGCGACATTTGGTGGAACAATTAGTACGCTAGAGAAGCCGCAACAAATGGCGGAATACAGGTTTTATATGATCTTTCTGTTACAAATATTGTTAGCTTTTCTACTCAGGAAAAAAGTTAATCCTATTCTGATTTGTCAGGAGAGAATTAGAGTATTTATTAGTGACAGTTACAGCTTTTTCTTGTCTGGTTTTTAGAATATTATTGGAGTTTCTAAAGATTATTCTTCGTATTGAAGTCTCATTGCAATATTGCGTAATAATAAACCAAACCTTACATAGAAAAGGAGAGGTGAAACAAACAGATTGATTAACCAACAGAAAATGATACCATAAACAAACAGAAGAGAACTTGAATTAACTGAAATTACTAAATGAACCGTCCAAGACACAACAACACTTCTCTCACTAGTCACTACCATCAACTCATGTCCTGATCTTGATTCTGCACTTGATTTCTTCTAGATCTTATGTGATGGGGCACGTAAGAACGAACCCACAGATGCTTTCCATTCACCCAGAACTTTGCTATGGATTTTCCATTCAACACTCTTGGTATAGCCAAGGAACTATTGAATATGACCTTTCCAAACAAAGGGGGAGATCCTGTAGCAGGCTGTTCAATAAAAATGGACTCTAATTGGGAGCCCCAGTTCCTGCATAAGCATTCACAATTGTTAAAAATCATGAAGAAATAAATAGAGCTTTTCTGGTCAAGGGGGACATTCAAGATCCAGAGTCTAGTTAGTTTTCTCTGTAAATAGTTTGTGCTGGAATATGAGATTATTTCACTTACGAATGAAAGAACCAAGCAATCTCCTGTCGGCTCAATGGTCTCCCCTTGGAGAACGTTAGGAACATAGCTCTCTCTTCCTCGGGAGCTTTCCCGGGAAGAAACTCCTTTGCTCTAGGATTTAGAGCGGACCTGGTAGTGTTCCTGTAATCTGAATTCAATGTGTGTCCAGCTTCATTAGAACTAGATTTCAGTAAGGCCACATTTGCAGATTCCCTCACTAAGCCTTCTCCTTGCCCACTAGTTCGCTCTCCAAAGGGTCGAATGACCAGCTGCACACCTGATACCTCTCCTTCGGTAGCTGCTCCTGCAGCAAATAGCCTGCTGCAGACAGCCTCCATAATTTCCATGTACCGCTTGTACAAGAATTGACGATGATACAAAAAGAACCTACAGTTTATGGGCTCATCACACAGGCTACGAAGAACAGGAATGTCTTCAGACACTCTCTGTTCAGCTGTGTTAGGGTTGATGCACCGCAGACATATCAAACCCTCTCGGAAAAGAGCTTCGATTGTCTGGCCATCTAGTGCCTGCACCACACGGATGAGGTCCCTAAATCCCACCTCTTCAAGAACCAACCATATAGCCATAACCTCCTTTACTGTGTCAGGCTCTTTACCCATTTCCCCCACAAGTCGTTTGAAAAGGATCCGTTCAAGAGTGTAAAACAGAAGAAGACTGACTGATATCCCAAAACCAGCCATGGAAAGGCCAAAATGTTGATCTAAAATTTTTAGGGAATGAAGATTGTTTGAGTGTCTAGGTAGTGAAGTTGTGTACCACAGTGGATGCAGGCATGCAGCTTCATTAGATATATACAAAATGATAAGCAAATGCACAGTATATTTTTGGCTATTCTTTAAATGCCTTGCAACTCTTTGGAAAGAAATCCAAGTAGGAAGAAATGATACAGCTATTTCTTATTGCAATTACCTCTTTGTGGGAATTCTTCATTATTATTTTGATGAACAAAATGAAAAGAAGGAAGTATCATTTAGTTACTGAGCTCGTACTCTAGTAAGTGCACGTTGGCGCCATGTTGGCGCCATTATCTAAAGACTGTCCATTTTGAAATGGGGTCCTCTAATGTTAGTTTTAATTAACTTCTTATGTCAGTATGAATACTCAAGACTAGAAAACTAGTATTGTAGTTTCTTTAAAAGGAAATGAAAAAAGATGTGAGTAATGTGCTCTTGTAAGAGGCATTGCATATGTCACTGATGCTCTATTTTTGGAACTCAGAACAAGTTGCAATTAACTTACTTTATTCTATGTCCACAATTTTCTTACCAGGCACACATAAAAATCATTCAAAAACTCACTTGAGGTCACAAAAGCTATCCTTTGTTAACTTACTTGTTTTTTTGTTGGAAGTGTTAACTGACTTAAAACAGCATCCCCTGAGTACTCAAAACTGTTAGTTCCGAATGAGCAGTCTCCAAGAGGCAATACTTCCCTGTAAGATAGGACAGAATCATATCCTGTGGTGAACACCTCGGTTCTTCTTGCTGACTGAACAGCACGTGATCTTTGTTGATTTGACGACTCTTTGTTCTGGATTATCAATTTGATGTTATTTTCTTTGTCACTGACTGTGGTTAACTACTGTCAATTTTCGTTCAGGAAAACCAAAATTTTTGTGTTCTTTCTCTCTTTGTGCTGTTGCTTCTATTGATATGAGGTTGACTAACGATATTATCTTTCTCCTATTCACGCAGGGAAAAGAAGTATTTCATGTCAGTCTTTAAGGAGGAGCTTTTATCAAAGGAAAAAAGGGAAGAAAAAGAAGGGTGGTGCTGTAGATGACTTGCCATGTGAACAAGTAACTGTAAAGAGTGAGTTCTCTCCTTTTATGGACAAATACTTCCGGAAGAAGAGTACAAGTTATCAAACCTGTTGTAAGGTTAGAGAGAAGTTGAAAACCTTTTATGCATAAATGAGCGCATACCATAGAACTGTTCATTCTGATAATAAATTAATAAGTGCACCAGAATACTGCTTGTGCCGCGAAAGAGCAGGCGGCTCAAAATCTTCCCTATTTCTATCTTGTAGTTTGACCATAGCAGACCTTGCATGTGCATCAAAATATATCTTATTTCTACGGCCGTGAACCGCAAAATACTATCTGGGTGCTGGCGTTGAATACTTTGATAACTTCTCGTCTATTCTGCTGTTTCTTCTGGCACAATGCTATGTGCTGGGAGGCACCGCAGCAGACAACTTTGAGCTGTTTAGCTTAAAAACATTTCAAGTCCGTTTTTGCCCATTGGTGCTCATCACTCCAGTTCCCTAATTCTTCTCCTAAATATGTGCCTCTGCAGGGAGTTCATTATGTATACATGCTCCAGGAACATGCAATGAAAAACAAGCTCTTCTTTTCCCACTTCTGCCAATACGCATATGAACAATCTTAGAATGCCAGAACTCTGAAAAAGTCCTTTGGACAATGATTCTGTTGCTTCCCTCCAATCTAACCTAAGAACTTCTCACTCATTCTCCGTTTCCCAATTACCAAGTTTTCAACTTGTAATTCTTACACGAAGTTGAACCAGATAATGGAATCTATCAGAGATGAATGCCAATAGACTGGCATGGCTCAAGCTTTTTTTTTTTTTTTTTTGATAGAAGATGGCTCAAGCATAAATTGTTGTTCTATTACTAACTATATGATAATAGAGGTCCATGAGAATACAAATTGCATTTCCATTACATTCATTTAACGCTGACTCTCTTTGTCTTGGTATATTAATATTCTCCAACTCAAGCTATGCACTTTTCAGGAACATCATACGCCAATAACTTGTCCATTTTCCCAGCCAACAAACTATATTATGGACGCCAAGTGGCTAGTTCTTGGGTGGGTAACAAGTCTAGAGTAACCCCTAGCTGTAGCTGAAATCAGCGTAGCTAGCCAGACAATCAGCACATTTATGTCTTAAGTCTAGTAGTTATAATTGCAACCTTCATTCTTTCTATGGCTTTTAACAAATTAAATTTATTTCCACCACTATACTTTTTCATATTCTCTTGGCAAGGTAACCTATCAAGTTGAAAATGTAAGTTACTCTGTAAGATTTATTTGTGAACAGAAAAAAAAAATTCCACAAATCCTAAAGCTTAGCCAAGTCACTACCCTTGGAGGTGTTTTTCTTTCTGCATCCATGAGACTTTGCAACATTAACTTGAGGACACATGTTACATTGTGTTAACCACATCAAGTGGCTCCTCTTCTGGAAGTAGGCAGGCATCCACCTTGCGAAACTGTATCAATTTATGAAAAAGAAACTGGAATATTATCAGAGTCAGTTATTTGGACAAAGAATTTGGTTATACGCACTTGAAGATTTACTACATGTCTAGCATGGCAGCCAATTTTTCTCCAGGTCTCAGCATGTAGCTAAGAGCAATTGCTCTAACACTCACATTCGAGTTTATGCTTATGCTTGGAGGTAGCAATGTGGTCTACAGCAAGGTCAGGAAGTTGTAGGAGAACTTTCAGGTAAATAGCTTCTTATTTTCCTCATCTGAAATATTTTCTTCTTCCCCCCTTTTCTCCTTTATTTTTCTGGTATCCAGTGTACTCGCTGCATTATTTACAATCGTATTTGAGAAACAAGGATAAAGCCGAACAGTTAATGTAAAAGCAACCCATTGCTGCGGCAACTATTAAATATTTATATTGAATAGCAATTTTGCTTCAGGGTGTAAAAGTGCTGAGCAAGGGAAGCTGAATATTTTATTAAGATAACTGAAATGTCCAGGACACCATAGCTGCAAGGTAATAAAAGCATAAGGTTTAGACTGAATAGTAATAGCACTATCAATTCAACAAGACTGCCTCTTTTACTCGGAAAATGTTTCATATACAGATTTTGTATACAGAATTCTCTACTGTACATATAGCATTGCTCCTTTTACATTTATGTTTAATAACTTCTTACCGTTACAGGTATATTGCAGCTGGTTCGGTGGCATCAGCTTTGATGAACCAGATGCATAGCAAAAGCCTTAACCAACTGGATGCTATTCAGTGAAGGTCGTCTCGAAATCCAACCTCTTCGAGCACTTGCCCAATTCCTGGAGGAGAAGGACCATCTTCCCAGGTTAGGCCCATTTGGCCTAGCTACCAGTGCATCTTGAAAAGGATCTTTTCAAGAGTTACTGATCTGTTCTGTTTGCTGGGATCATGTCCTTATCGATCAGTGGATGGCCACAACCACAGAATCTCACGCTCAAAATACTAGTACATCGGCCAAACTAGTATAGTGAGAGGACTGAGAAGGGCCAACTCCACTTTAGCACCGGTTGGGCTTGGCAAGAACTGACTGGTAAATCGTTGATCTGATAGAAGGGCTGCTCCAGACTATCTGGTCTGCCTCTTTTCTTTCTAAACTTTCCTGGTCAATTGATATTGCTTTAAATTTGAAACCTTTCTTCTTCATAGTCAACTAATATGTTTCTAGCTATCACCAGGAAAAAATTTGTCTAGTTGCACTAAATCGAGGAGGGCCCTTGGCAATTTATAAGATATTTAGGAGGACTGGTGGAACAGAAGAAAGAAAAAATGTAGGGACACTTGTCATTGCCTAATTTGTAGATATTATGCATGTTCTGGTATTTGCATTCCCAAAATGTAATATGTCATCTTCGTACCAAAAAATTGCAACGAATCCACATAATGCAGTGTACATAGAAGTTTTTCTAGGCAGAATATATGAGATAAGATCTAACATTAAAAAAAAGAGAAAAGGTTCATTGTCAACTTCTTGCCAAAAGTACTTTTCCATTTTTATGTTGTTACCATCCATTGATTAAAGAAAATCCTAGTAAAGTTATATCAGGATAAGTTCTACCATAGATAAGAAGAGATGACGTTACTCAGAGTTGTTGCCAAAAGATTAGATTTTTTTTTTTTTATCTGCAGCAATATATGCCAGAGATAAGTTTCAACATTATGAAGAAAAAAAAGATAAGGGTCGTTTAAATTTGTATAGCCAAAAGAATGTTGTTTTTCCCATTTACATATTCTTTTCATTCAATTTGGAAATATATGTCATTGATAATCTACCATAAAAGGACCAGAGATAAGGTTCAATTACTATACATGTTCCAATGTATATCTAGTTAGAATCAATAGATAACGATGAAATCCACAGGTTGCAGAGTAGCAGATTATAGAGCAGGAACCATATATAATAAGATAAGATCAGAAATATATGAGGTAAATTCCATCATAAAAAGAAACAAGTGATAAGGATTCAACTAGATTTTTTGCCAAAACAGTGTAATTTCCAAATTTATCTTAGGCTGTCATCCAACTCCTAGTCTAATATAATAGTAATCCCTTTTCAGAGAAATTATGAGATGCTACCATAACTGTAAAGTAGCATAGATCTGTTGCCAAAATTAGATGGATTACTTGCCTTTTTTTCTCAAAAATAGTTGGTTCTGGTCATTCCCTGTTATGGTTATTTATGTGTAACTTTACACCAATAATATTCATTGGACAGATACTATTATAGTGTACAATTAATGTAGCTATGGAGATATAAAACAAGTTTGTTACTAAAAGCGAGAGGATACATTCCTGCCCTTCCATTTTTTCTCTGTATGAGTTGGTTCTGGTGATATTATTGCCTTAATAGTTTTGCACCACAGATCTCTAACTCTAAGGGATAGATATGATCATATTAATGATTACTTACTGAGTACACATACCAAAGCTAGTTCTTATTGTTTTTTTCAATGAGAATAAAGGAGTTCTTAACCAATGTGGGAGTTGGACCGTTGGTACAAGTGGTAAGCAACTTGGTTCCGCTTAACCGATGTCTTGGGTTCGAATCCTCGGGGCAAAGCTCCGGATACCGGATGGGAAACAAAAAAAAAACAGAGTTTTTATATTTGTAGTAATGCAATTCGTTTTCTTCTTTTCTTTTTCTTCTTTGGTAACATAATTGTGTTTTAAGGGTTAGGTTTTAACAACTGGAATTGTTATATATGACAGAAGGCCACACAGAACAGAAGCAATCCAGTACTGGATGTCTGTTATCCAGTTCTTTGCTTGATGTATCAACATTTGCAGAAAGAAATAATAACTTCAAGATCAAATAATGAAAAGATAACAAGAGCGATAATGCTTGAGACTCCCTTTCTTCTCCTTTTTTTCCCCTCCTTTTCAAATAGTATTTACACTGTGGTGATCGCCTGGTCATCAGTGTTTGTACCCTTTAAATTAAACTATTTCCCCCCTGACGACAGACATAACTTCGAGCCCATAGATGCTTACCATTCACCATAAACTTTGCTTTTGCTTGTCCATTAAGTACTCTTGGTATCACTAAAGAATTGGTGAACAGAATTCTTGCAAATTTGGGATCCTTTCCATGTTGAGTAGGTTCAACAGAAACACTTTCCACTACTTGTCCCCAATTCCTTCAAAGAAATAAAGCAACAGTATAACAAATGAAATTAGTGACTTGATCAACAAACATTGCAAAATCTAAACTGAGAACCAATGAAACTGATATTAAGCATGAACATACGATGTAAAGAAACTAACAATTTCTTCACTGCTTAGAGGATGACCCTTCGAGAATGTTAGGAACATTTTCCTAGACTCTTCCCTGGTGTGCTCAGGATAGAAACCTGTAGCGTCAGGATTCAAGTTTGATAGCCTTGATTGTTCACTAGCTTGACCACCAAGCTCACTGAAAGTTCCTGCTTCAGGAACATAGATTGCTAGACCTTGTTGACTTGACTCTTCTCCTTGTCTTCTTATTACAGGTTTAGAACCTGACTCATCTACTTCCAAAGCCATGGTCTCGCCAAATATTTTGTCACAAACTGTATCCATAACGTGGCCGTATAGACTGTACATTAATTCACGGTTGCGGTGGATAAACACAGGGTTCATCGGCTCATCAAAGAGGGCAACAGAAACTGGATTTACATCTGATTCTCTTGGTTGAACTGCATCTGGATGCATGCAGTGTATTCCCTGCAATGCCTTGTAAAACAAGGCTTCAACACTGGAATTGTCATAGGAGCTTATTGTGCGGATTAGGCCAGGATAGCCAAGTTGCTCCAGCGCCAACCAAAGGGCTATTGCTTTCTTGACCAGTGCAGGGTTTAATCCTATTGAGCACACCATTCTATTGAAAAGGACCCGTTCAAGTGTGTAGAAGAGCAAGAGATCAACAAGGCTACCAATTCCTGCCATGTTTTTCTAGGCATAAAGGAGAAAGGTTGTAACAACAGATTATTATATTTCTGGAGCAGGACTGTGAGGACTGAGGAGTTTTGAATTGAAGTTAAATGCTACGAAAATAGGCTTTTGGGCAGTGTAGCGCGACTCCTCGGGAAACAAATGCATTTTCTGGTGGGAAAATAATGAAGGGAACAGTATGGTTGGTCAAGCCATTATATGCATAAGCACTTTTGACTTTCAACTTTCATTTCCAATGCACCTATGCAGCTACTACTACCAAATGCTATTGTTCGTTTGACTATTCAACGTTCATTTTCATTGTCAGCGCTTATCTATCATCTTCTTAAAGTTTCATGGCTGGTGTCCAAGTTTTCTGATTTTCGAAATTTATTGTTAATATGTTCACGCTCCTCATAGTAACTATAAAGTCTTATTTACACACTTCTCTTGGTGATGCACTGCAACGAGATTGTGATTCTTAGCAATACAGTTTTGTCGCTAAGCATCTTAGTATAAGTTTTACTGATTTCGTCCATTAGGATGTCCATTATTCACTAAGGCAATTAACACGTACAACATTCTAAAGATTTCTCAAGATTACTTGCCAAGGAATAATATATTTATTATTGATTACTAACGACAGAAACGAGCTTATTTCCCTTAAATTTGGGATTCAAAACATTACTTAGAAAGAACATTTCCCACTTGGTTTCTACCGTGTTGAAACGCATACTGGTAACCTTCCAGGTACCACCATTATTACATTAAGTTAAATAATAATTCGCCATACTGTAGTGCAGAGAACAATATATAACTTGGCGCCTGTACTCTTCAGAGTCTTGAGTTGCGAAGTTGTTGCTTCAGAATAGGTCGTATATATTCATGGTAGCCATCAGGCACAACCGAGTCATTCAGAGGATCCTTCCAAGCTTCTTCATAAAGTTTTGGATACACATTTCCGTCGTAGCGGCCAAGTATTGACCCGAGGAAATGATCGGTGTAATTAAATGAATCGACAAGAGCGATTGCATTGGGACGAACCTACATCATACATGAAAAGCTGTTTTAAGATGTCGCGCACAAGAGTATCAATTTAACAATCCATATGAAACTCACCTTAGAATACAAAGATCTGAGCTGATCGTTAGCTAGTGATGCTTGCTTTGGGGTAATGCAAGCAGTGGAGAGGAAATCGCCAAGGTGCTTGTGAAGAATGTGCAAAGCATAAATGTAGCAGAGAATCTCGAGCTGTTTTTTCACTCCGTTCCCTGGTATATCTTGCTGCACTTTCTCAATGAATCTGCAGCAAAAGAAATTATCCAAAAGATGAGTTGGTGTCAAGTGAACGGATGCAGCATCAGAATTTATCTTTGCGCTAACAAGCCCCATAGTTTTGCAAATGTGCCGCCCAACTTTACTTAGTCAAACTGCTGGAGAAACTAGCTCTACTTTTTCTAGCAGAAAAGGAGTAATACCCACAAAAACTTTGAACCAATATAAAGTTATAGACCTATCCACACAATGAAATCACATCCCTACTGTCAAATGCATTATTTAGTTGGCATTCATAATAACATTTCCCACAGCAGCACAGAATGCAAGTCAATTCCCAAAATTGAGAAGAAATTATTGGTAGCCACACAAAGAGGTATAGACTTACTTTGAAACAACAATTAATTGGCAATGAGCAACTGAAGCCTCAGCCAGATCAGCAGAGAGCTCTGCAAAACCTGAAAAAAAGGAATGCTATCACACTAAACCGTACTACAAGATAATGCCAGGATCTCAATCTCATAATCAAATGCATGTATCTGTCATATGTACACAAACTAAAACTCTACGAAATAATATCTTTCATATTAGCCACCAACACATGATTGCATCTCATCCTGGCATCAAGACTGATTTGAAATCAATTTTCCTGATCCCACTCTCCACCAATTTCCCCATCAAATATTTCCTAGAATAAGAATATGACAGAAGAAACAAGAAAGGTATACTCATTCTTCCATCAAGAAATAGAAAACATACCCTCTTCAGGATTTGAAAACTTGCTAAGAGCTTGAGCACGTGCAACGCACATTCTAGCAGCCCTAGCTTCAAATGCCTCCAGTACCACAGCAGGCTTTAACCAGTCGTCAGCTGCATTAAGAAATAATACCATAACAGACTTTAGAAGTGCACATGTATCACATATAAGCAATAGCTCGGAGGCTGCCCAATTAAATTGACACTTATCAGTGCTATTTGATGATGACAAAAAATCTAGGACCAACAGGACAAATAAAGACCACCGAAGAGTAGCATTGATGAAATTAATTTAAAATGATTAAAAAGAGTTAGAAAATAGAAGGAAATTATAAAAGAGATGTGGTACCATTTTGAACATCAGATTTACACTCCAACAAATACTGAACTCGTCCCAAATAAGCAGTGGTACCAACTGGCTTCTTTCCAGACGGCAGCTGAGCAACAGTCTTCATAAGGAATCTTGCGACCTACAAGAATATTTTTATGAGCAGCATAAGTGATAGCACAATGGGGAAAATTTGAAAGAAATCCAACAACACATCCCAATAATCAAGCATATCAATGGAGATGCACTGCAACTATACATCTCATATGACATAATTGAATCACAAAACATGATGCATCCTTGTCCAAGCATATGCTAGACTGCAGTAAGATTCCATCACAGAATATAATACATCACTCTCCAGGCATGCACCCTCCATTACAACAAACTTGTATCACACAATATCTTACAGCATTAAAAGAACGTTATCGATGCGTTAGATATAGTATCACTTTTATTACGGACATACCTGCAATAGCAGCACAACATTGTCTCCTTCGTATGTACAGGCAGGGATATAGACTGCAAATAACTCAGGAAGCCCACTAGCGTGGAGGTAACCGTGCCCACCGCATAGTTTCCTACATTCTTCAATACCATCCTGGAAACAAACGAAGCATTTAGCAGCTGAATGGATTGAAAAGAAATGTGCTCAGATTCGTTTTGATACATAGCAATATAACAAATGGCAAAGGAACACAATGATGTAGATGTTTCTCATAGTCAAGTTTCTCATTCAAGAAAACTCTTCTTGCTATTTCTTCACTCTTCGTAGCACTAAGGGGGATGGAAGAAAGGAGAAGCTGTTATTGCCCTAATGGAATCAGTTTCAAGTCCCGAGATACTTACAGCAGTTATGGAAGTAGTCAGTGACTTCAAACCAGCAGTACAAGCATGAGCTTCAGGTAGTGTCGAGAAATCATTGGCTGCCAACCTCTTGGTCACATCCTCATATAGCAGTGTCAACCATTCACCAACAAATCTGAAAGCATAAGCTGAAGCCAGCAGAGGAAAGAGTCTACTTTGCTGAGTTTTGTAATCAATCACCTAAAAGTATAACAAGGAGAATGAAGATTAGATAAATCCATGGATAGCTACAAAGACAGAAAAACTCTTTGAAATTTTTTACACTTTGATTTCAGTGGCGAAAAATGTATCTTACATAAATCTGTGGGATAATAATTAAAACACAGAGAGCAAGCCTATAACTCGAGTTAAATTGAGAAAGAAAAAGAGATGATACAGACAAACACACTATCCACACAGACATTTCTGCATGTCAAAAACCAATATACAGATATAACATCTGCAAAAGAAACAGTCAGATTTTTCATGTGTTACAAATTATTCATAGTTTCTTGCTAAAAATTGTTATGAAGTCATGTCACAGGATATTTATCAAAAGGACTGTTAACAACTAGGAACCAGTTACAACTATGCTCAAGTGATGTCACAAAGATCTTAAGGAAGGCGATTAAAAAACACCACATTAAATTGAGCAGTAAATGAGATTTACACAGTACATACGCCAATAATAATAGTTTGCCCAAACTTTATGTGAATATTTGATCAGGAGAAATTACTGAAAATAAATAATCCAGAGACAGCTAAAGGGGATTTTGGAGCATACCTGGGTCTCAGAGCCGCCAGCCTGTGAACCAAATTGTCTGCGGACAGCACTGTACCTTGTAGCAATGCAAACGGCTTTAGATAAAGCATAAGAAGCATCTTCTACAATGGTCTGACGTACATAGACCATAGTTCCATAGATCAACTGCCTTGGAACATCGGATTGCACACACTTCCCTTCCCTTGTGACCTGGAGAACCCTGTGCCAGTCAAGGGAAAAATTATTAGGATAACAAGGACAGAAAGATAATAATGAAAAGCTGTAGAAGCATTTGAAGTTGGATCTGAACCTATTCTACAAGAACTTATATATATATAAATTCTACAAGAACTGTTGAAGAAATTAACAATTATAGTAAGAAATAACAACTCTCAATCTATTTTATTCTCATTTCTCAAAGATGGTCAATTCAACATAACCAGCATGACATCACAAAAACAGATGATATTAAGACCACTAGGAAAAAGAGGAAGTGCAAGAGATCACAGGGAACTAACCGCATCAGCATTTGGTCCCTTGGGATGCGCACGTTATCAAATCTCAAAACGCCGTTGTCCATGGTATTATAGGCCCCACTGCCAAATTTCATTCCTATGTCACCAACTGTTATGCCAGGAAGAGGCATATGATCATCCAAGCTCCTAAGTTGGACAATAAAACCTGCAATTGGAAGTTTAGTACAACCTACAACCAGACGAATAGATTTCATTTTGTGAAATTCAAAATAATGGTTCCACACTTACCATTCACACCATGGTCTTTACCATTGACTATAAGGCGGGCATAAACAACAGCATGGGTGGAAACTTTACCCAGTCCACCAGGCCACCACTGCAAAATAGAATGAAATTCAGGAAGAACCATTCTGTAGTAACAGGCACCACAAGCTTCACTCTCTTTTTTTCATAAAACCATTCTAGCTTTTATTCCATGTGTATAGCTGTACAAGCCAGTATAGTTAGACAACATGAACACTACACTTGAACATGATATAACTGATTCTGCCACAAAGAACATGTAAAGCTCAAAGTGACCGTTTACTCACTTTGCTTGAGGTTAGTGTAGGACTATGAATGACAAATTCATCAGTCTGGGGATCAAACGTAGCAGTTGTTTCAAGACCTTGAACGTTGGAGCCATGACCAAGTTCAGTTTGTGCGTAGCAGCCAATAATTTGCATTTTGTACGCCAAAGGCAACCACTTCTGCTGCTGCTCATCAGTACCTTGTCCTTTAATAGCTGGAATAAACATTCCCTACCCACCACCACACCAAAAATAACAAACACATCAGTCAGTATCCATAAGAGCCCTTTCGGGCTATATATTCTACAAAATCATCATATAAATGAAGGCTCCCACATTTTGCATAATCTGTCACTACTAAAACTAGCATGATTCAAGACGTTTCACAAACTATTCAACATAAGCAATCCGAGTTTTCAAATCTCTAATAAAACTAATAATAAGAGTAAGCAGAAACAACAAATACAACATACCCAATGGAGATCAGTGAAGGCAGGTTCATCCACATAAAACCTTAGCTCCTTAGCTTCCTCCTCTGCAATATTACAAAACCCACATGAATGAGTCAAAATACCAGTCAGGCAGCACAGCCACATCCGAGCATTTCAAGTGAAAACAAAAAAAAACCCAGATTCCCAGAAAAACAAAGCCCACCAGAAAGACGGAGCTCAGCAATTCGTTTCCAGGCATGAGCTGCTTTCCTGAGAGTATTCTTAAACAACTCCTTCCTACTTAGCGTAGCTCTGTTATCCTTCCTAAATGCCTGCATAAAAGAAAAGAGACAGCACAATCAAATCAAACCCAAAACTCCAAAAACCAGCAATACAACAAGTGATCAATTACCAACAACCCCCATTAAATCAAAATTTTGAAAATGGAAAAGAATGAAAGAACGAAACTTTACAACTACCCAAGTGATCTGACTAAAATTGAAGAGTGGGTGAAGAAGGGAAACATACAGGGTCGCTGGCGACAAGTCGTGCGATGCGATCGGAGAGCTCATAGTCGTGGCGGGAGCCGGCCCAGACGACCTTCATCTCCTCCACGTCAAACTCCGCCTTCTTCCTCTCATGAGCCAAGTGATCCACACCCACACCCTCCATTGCTCTCTCTCTCTCTCTATCTCTCCCTTGATCGGACGATCCAAACAAAACCCAAAAGAAGTCAAACCCAGAAAAGAAAAACCTCAGGAACAGAGAAAAGAAGCCGTTTTTATTGCAAAGACGATTCCTTTTAGTGACACTTTCAGGGTACAACAAAGAAAATAGAGATGTTGTCCTATGAGAGGGTTTGGGTTGCGTTGTTATTTGCAAAGGTACAGTGAATTTGTAAAATTAGTCAATTAAATGGACAAGACCAATAAGGAAGGCTACTTGATCATTGATGATTCCGAGGTGGATGACGAAGATTGGGATTGGGTTTGGGTTTAGAGATATCTGGATAAAAAAAAAAAAAAATGCCGCCTATTTTATAACAGTTTTGGATTATACTGATAGCGACATGCCGCTTTTTCAATTGAATTTTCTTTTATTACTATTTAGATGGTCTTTCTTATGGGAAGAAATCAAGAAAAGAAAAAAAACAGAAGACAAGGAACAGAATATCCTTTGTCATAATTCTAACCTTTTTAGGACACAAAATTGAAACAAATCCTGTGGGCTGTAAGAAAGCGCTGACACTTTGACGCTGATGTCACAACACGTGATACATATGTTGGCAACTTTTATTCTTCTTTTTGGTAGTGGGTGCTTGGGTGGTAGTAGTGGTAGGTTTTTCTTTGTAGTTTGTGGTGCATATTTAGACCGTCTGCTACAGAGATAGTGAAAGTGCATACTTCATATTTGGAGAAAATAAAAAAAACGTGAATTTTTGTTGTAGTTGGGTTGGTTTGGTATATATCCAACAATATTATTGGGTTCAGAAGTGAGTAATATTCAAGTTTTTGTGTTTTTGACATTTTAAAAAAAATATGTTCTTCTTTTTCGTTGAAAAAAGAAGAAGCAATTCAAGTTTTTTGAGGAAGATAAAGGCTTCAACATATGCATGCGTGTGCCAAACTACCTCTTTTTTTTTTTTCTAAATTCCTAATTTCAAGACCATAACAACATATGCGCCGCATACTAGTGATATGATATCCCATTAGATATTAGTTTTACGATGTACCTTGGCTAACATATACTATGCTACTAGCATTATGGAGTAAATCCAAGTTAAGACACTTGCCAAATATTTTTTTTTTTCATGATAGCAACAAAGACTTTATTTCATTTTAAAAGGATTACTTTCTCATATTGTGAAAAAAATTAATAGCATTTACCATATTGAATGTATCTTTCCCGATCCATCTTCTTATGACCCATAGGTTGGTTGGTTGTTGTGATTAGGAAAGTAACGGTTAGGTAGGTATGATGTAGCCAGGCCCAGGGCCCAGTAGGGGATCGGCCAAATTAGGGTTTCACGTGGCACCAATTGCAACACAATAATGATACTGGGCCCAGGGATGGGATTCTGGAGCTTTTACCATATTTCGCTGGAGTATTGAAATTCAATTCTCAAACCATACATGTCTTAGACGTCTTTTCTTCAAGTTGTTTGATGGACTCTTTTCAGCTTGATACAAGTCTAAAGCGCGAAAGAATACATTGATTGCTATATTGGAAAGTACAACAAATTCAGGTGTCTAACCAAAGAAAATTCTAGTCCATGGCTCCTTGCCGGTTGCTTTACCGACTATCAAGCTATGAATAATTCAAAAAATCTTCTACAGATATTTGGAGGTAGAATATTTGGCAGGTGCTTGGCAAGAAACCTTCTACAAGACCGCAACAAAACCTCTTTGGCAGCAAAATGTATAAAGAAATGGCTTGGATTCACGAAGCCTTCGCAGTGGAAATAAACGAATGCCATTTCAGCTGTACATTAACCACTGAATATAAGCAAAGCTGAATGTCATCTGGCAGTCAGGCTCGGATCTGAACATACATCGAATTTCCTCATCAGCTCTATACTCTCAGCAATTGTAGACCCAGCAGTCCCAACGAAACCAAGAGAAGCACAACTGCAAGTACTTTCCTCAATGTAGAGAAGCACATCGGATAATTTCCGAGAAGAACAGCTCATCCTCATTGCACTGGACTCTTTAAAACTCCTTGGAGAAGATCCTAGCCTCAATCCATATCCAGAAGCTACAATATCTTTCGCTGTTTGTATTACCAAGTCATCTTCTTCCCTCAGAAAGTGCAGTTTAAAATGCTCCGAGTCACCAGCCAGTTCCCCCAAGTAAGTTCCAGTCCAATTACCTTGAGGAAGATCAGTCATTAAGAAGATATGAATAGGTTGAGGACCACTCTGCCTCAGAGATTCTAACTTTTGTTTCAAGGTTAGAAAGGTGCCCTTCCAGTGATTCTTAAACTGTCCATCCAACAACCTCAGCTGTGCACAAAGAAAGGGGGCCTTTATGATTTCCATAGCAAATTTCTTCCCAGCACCTAGGATCGCGGGTACAAAGGGTAAAAGTTCACTTTTCTCAAGCAAAGATCGTATCCGTTGATCCTTCTCCACTTTGTGAAAATCAATGTATGACTCTGAACCTTTATATGGAGCAGTGAAAAGGGTTCCAAATGCCAAGACAGTTGCAGAATCGGCTTCTGAATCAGGTCCTAGCGCCTTATATACATCACGGCGTCTCCTCACATATGAAATTTTCTTTTTCTTCTTGAGTTGTTCATCAGGTTGGAACGAATCTAATAATCCATCTTCATCCCCATTCTTGTAGGTCCAAACCGTGGTTCTGCAGTCTTCATCTACAGCATATAAACACTTATCTATATTACCATCAAACCCAGACAATACAGATCCACATTGCTTAAGGCTATCAAACAAAGTGGATGGTGCATTCAAATCAGTCACACAAGCCAAATCCAAATTCACACTGCACCATAAGGATGTAAAAACCCTGAAATCTATGACTCGAACATGTGACAAAAGCGATGAAATATCAATGATGTCAGCCATAGAAACATACCTGCAGTAAAACAGGAA
The DNA here is from genome assembly GCA_028386065.3 of Turnera subulata. Classification (NCBI taxonomy): domain Eukaryota; kingdom Viridiplantae; phylum Streptophyta; class Magnoliopsida; order Malpighiales; family Passifloraceae; genus Turnera; species Turnera subulata. The sequence goes on from JAKUCV010005329.1 coordinate 141,241, forward strand.
AGCATATATTATTGGCAGTTTAACTGAAGAGATGCCATTACCAATGTCCCATTATTGCATATCCGTAAAGAGAGAAGATGACAATAAATAGACTAGCTAATCATTAAGGAATAAAAACAAACAGGCTTGAATTGATTAGTTAATCAGTTCAGTACCAATTCTATACCTAAACCGCATCACAAGTCTTCAGTCTAAGATCTGTCAATTCCCCACTCAGCTAAATACTAAAAAACTATTCATGAAACTAAAATGCATAAGAAATCCAGCAAAACCCAAAACCCAATCTTTAAAAAGTTTCCATTTTTGCCCAATAATGGACCAAAACAATCAAATAAATCACAAGCGCTTATACCATAACAAAAAAAAAAAAACTAACCTCCCAGTCTTGATAAGATCAATGGCATGATCCCAAGCCGAAACCCTAATCTCCTTGGCCCCCAAGACCCTAAATTTAGGGCAGCTCCCAAGAGCAACCGCATGGTGGTCAAGAACAGGAGGAACGATCAAAGTCCGGTTCAAAATCCCAGCCATTACAATCCCATTCTTGAACTCCGACAGCTGGTTGCTGAACCCACTGTGGGGTGCGAACCAGAGGAACTTCTCCCCCGGAATTAGGGTTTGGAGCTTGCTGCATTGCTGGATTTGGGGATTTAGGGTTTTTTTGGATAGGAATGAATTGGAGGTTCTGGTGAAGGAAATGTAGAGGAAAAGGAAGAAGAAGAGAGTGAAGAGAGATAAGAGGAGGAGAGAGAGTGGGGATTTATGAGGAGGAGGTGTGGGTTTTTTCTTGGACCAGTAGGAGGATTTTGCTGTGTTTTTGTGGAGATTAAGGATGGTGTTCATGTTAGTAATCTGCAATTTTTTTTTTTTGTCAGCAAATCTGCAATTTTTTTTTCTTGCAGCAGCAATCAGTTCATCTTCTAACTTCACTTCGGTTTTGTTTTAACGTACGAGGACGAAAAAGTCTGTGCTGGAATTGGTCCGTTGGGCCTCATGTTTTTTTTGTTACTGGGGGGTATTGGAACAAGACAAAACTCGTTGGGCCTCGTTGTAACAAAATTACAGAGTTACTAAAAATTGCCCGGCCCACTATGACACAAAAACATTGAATGCTTCTTTTGCTTTCACTCCTCATATTCGGCCCCCAGCTCTTTTAGTTATTGTGAATTGACTGATAAAAAATCTAATGGTTTTGATTTTTGAAGGATTTATTCAGAAGAAAAAACGATCCTCTTGCAAGTTCATTAAATTTCAAACTTTTTTCTATTTAATTATTGGTATGCAGTAGCTCATTGTCTTGACTGATCACGTTCAATGGTGGGTTCACTAAAACATAATTTTTTTTCCACATTATTTCCTTCCATTCATAAGAAAATTCTCACTAGGAGATTCGCTCGTTATAACCAGATGCACGACCCGGATCGAATCCAAATATATCGGGACAAAGCTCTGGATACCGGATTAAAAAATAAGACTCTTGAGGCTTTATTTAAGAGATATTGAACTCTTTATCTAGTATTTTCAACTGAAGAAGAGCCTAGAGAGTTTTGTGATGAAAAAAAGGTGAGATTGCATGATTGCTTGTAGACGTTGGTGTGTTGGGGCTCAAATGCTCAATAAGATTACGACTAATCCAGTTATTTCCATAGGGAAAAGAGCACATCATAGGATTTTGTTGAAACAAACAAAAGTTGAGATTGCATGATTGCCTGTAGAAGGTGGTCGGTTGGGCTCAAAGGCTCAGATGTAAAACGCGTCAATAATCTCCGTATAAACCCTTGTGCAAAAAGACAATATGCCATCCTTCTCTTGTTTTTGTACTAGTGATATCTTCATCATTAGCTTCATTCACAAGTCAAGTAGGTAGGAATTGAAAGCTACTAACTAGCACAGAACCTTCAAGAAAGGTAGACTATGTCAACACGCACCATTGGTAGCTTGATTGCACTTTCTTTCCCTTTTGGTTTAAAGATTCCTTCGCCAAAAGAACAGTTTTCTTTACTTTGTCAAAGTAGATGGGTTACTATGGTCCAAGCCATGCAGGCTTGACAGTGTCAACCAGTTCAATTCCGTTTTTGCAGATTTCTCGGAACGCCTCAAGTCAAATGGTGTGAAAGTGCAATTCTTCTAACCTAGTAGAACATCCATATCCTGTAACTTGCTGTTAATGGTTGCACAATCCTTAAGAGCATTATCAGAACTAGAAAATTTGGAGAAAAGCAGCATAAGAACCAATCAGATTTCAATATTCAAATCACGTTCCTGACAAGACATGTTAAGGCCTACCAGAAAGCTAAAAACTGAAAACAGTAAAATGATACTACATAACACAATCTTATTAACTCAGTCCAGAAACGAATATGTATTTGACCCCAAAACCAGCTGCACATTATTAGTCTTTGTATAAACACTAAACAGTGGCCTGTGAAGCTCATAGGCGCTGAGCTAACCTACAACTCTGATTTCTGCAAAAGCTTCCTTTAAAGTGCATGGATAGGACTGCTACTAGAGTTCATGCCCGACGTGCTCGGGGGTGTATTAGCATGGAAAGCAGATTGTCTCGGTGACCCTTCAAGTAAGTTTAGGGTAAGAGATGAGGGGCCAGGATGGCCAATAGATTCTCCCAAACTCAGTTTGGACATGCCAACCAGCTCGTCCACATTGATTGGGCTTTTTGAATGTACTGCTGTCGGCTTGAGCACTTCATGGGTCTCCCTTGTCGGCTCCACATTATATCCCGGCCAAAATGGAAGAGAGTATGGAACGAATGGTGAGACATAAGCTGGATACATTACTGGGTGATAGGGATGAGAATTTTCTGCCATAGGCGGGATAGCTTCTTTGTCATTTGAGTTGGAAGAATCCATTGATTCGCATTCTTCATCCAGAGGAGGAGGAGGAGCAGGCAATGGATTGTCAGTTGCTGTTTCAGCCTGGGCATGATTGACGGGAAAAAGATCATGTGACAGCATTGGAGAGTCAGCCGACTGAAGAATCAAAATAAACATCAGGTCAGCACATAGGACGGAAAAATTAAAAAGCAACTCAAAAGACCTTAAAAGCATCAGGACAAACAAAATCAAAACAATGAGAGAGGATTAATTTTGTTGGATGTCTAAAAGATCTGCAAACCAGCCCAATAAAACAATCATCCCACTGCCATCTTGTGGGGAAATCTAACAGCCTGGTCGTTCTATCTATAAACATAGAAGCATTACGACAGTAATAAGAACAATGAAGATATGGCATCAAGCGTCCAAGTTTATGTGTACATATATGGCGGTTTCTTCTTACAGTGAGTAGTATTTGCAGCCTAGAAAACCCAACACAAAGAGTATCTTGAAAGAGAAGCAAAAATATACATCTTATTGTTGGCCATCTTTCAGACTGATAAACAGTCATCAAGTAATAGATTTAGCCAGAATGGCATGCAAGTTATTTGCCTGCGCTTACATTTTCCATTAGTCCAAGTTTAGCATAGTGTATAACAGAATGATGCTCACCTCATCAGCCACTATATCAAAGAGACTGGAACGCCTTTTCCGCCTCGACACATTACTTTGCCTGATGAAATATTTTTGGGCGTGGCTGGCTACCTGAGTAGGTGTTCTTGATACAACATAATTGCGTGAAATCCCGCGCCAGTCACCTTTACCAAGCTTTTGCAGACCAAGCAGAAACATCCTATGTTCCTCTTCAGTCCATGGAACACCTGGAGAGACTAATTGTCAGCCATTAGTGAGCATTAGACACAAAGTCCAACAAATTTGAGATAAACAGTTCCCCAACAAATAATATTGCCCTCTAGAGTCAAACATCATCCGAGAATCAAACATCTAATCAACTTTTACAGCATACCAATCCAATATCCCAAAGTTGGCATTCCACATACTTTTATTAACCTCAAGGACTAAAAGGAACTCAAACAAAGATCCACTTCCACAAAATTAACCCCACTTAACAAGGTAAGCACGGTAATTAACCTAACCCAAACTTGTCATGTTCCGGAACCCATCAAAAAAGATAACACTCACAAGCCACCAAATCCAAAATCACACAACAACCCACCAAACAAGTTGCTTTACCAGAGTAATAAACTCAGTAACACCCCCTTTTATCCAAAACAGAAACAAAAAACAGTTATTATCTCCCTTCCATATAAAAATTTGAAAACTTTAAATACATGAAAACTCAAATTTACTTAAACCACAACCAAATTTAGAAAAAAAAAAAACACCAAAATCAAAGGAAGACAAATCAGAAAGAGAAAATAAAACCATTTCCTAACTAAAGATCAAACCTTTCTTCCTCTCGCGGCTGGAAGATGACCCGGGAACGAAATCCTCCGAAGCGTAGCCGTCGGCGGCGGCGCCACCGGAAACACCGTGATCAGGGGTATCACCGGGAGACCCAGAAGCGAGGGTGGCACCCAGGTTCGAGGAAGAAGACCCGGTGTAATGGGTCAAGTTACCCATACTAGCACTTTTCCGGATCAACCCATCAGTGAGCCGGACCCCAAAGATCTTGACACCGCGGTTCGGGCAGGTCCGGGAGTTGTGCCCGTTATGGCTGCAATGCGAGCACCGCCGCGTCATGGCCTGCTTCTGGGTTTCGGGTTTGGAATTTCGGATCAGGCGAAACAGAAGAAGAATCCGGGTTGGGGTTGGTTTCTTATATTTGGAATTCGGATCTAGGACATGACCCGATAGAAGTGAAATGGGATTTTCAAAACAAAGACAGACACAAGTACACCGGAAGCGGTGTGTGTCTTTGTTTTTTGTTTTGGTGTTTTAAGGTTTTTTCCTTTGGTTGGGGAGAGAGACAATATCCTTTGTATCCGAAAATGGAATTTAGGATTTTGTTGGGTCTAATGATGTTTTGTCAAATTCTTTTGAGTTAGGCTTGGCCGTTGATTTGGCCAACATGGTTTAAAGACTCTATTTTGACTTGGACTTGAGTCTATGCTACCACTAACTAGACTACTAGCACTTATATAGCCAAATTCTCTCTTGGTGGTACTTATATTTGGGCATATGGTGTGAAGAATAGCATTTGCTTCAAGATTTGGTTGCCAAAACACTCTTTCATCTTTATCATCCATGTTAAAGTGTGCAATGAATGTTTTATATGACCCAAAAAAATTGTATTCTTACCTTAAAATGTTAGATTTTTCATTATCGAGATACTTAAATTTTGGAAAATATACCAAATAACGTAATTTTTAAGGGGATATCAACGCGGTTTAACATAAACTATCCATATATAAAATGAACTTACATTGTAACTAGCGCATATTTTAATATAAAATGCTCGTGTTATTTGGTAGTTAGGTGTAAATCTTTTGTATTATTACTTTTGTTAGATTTTACTAGTTAATTTTGGCATGCGTATCTTTCTCTAAATTTACATACCAAATAACGTTAAACGTGACATCAACACGGTTTAACATGAATTATCCATATATGAATAACAAGCGGTTCGTTGCGAAATATTATAGTATAAATTGTTGTTATTTTTAGTAGATGAATTTAAATTTGTGCTTATCTTAACTTAAAGTGTTAGATTTTTACTTTCAATTGTGTTAATTTTGGAATGCTTAATAATAAGGTGATTCCCAACAAGCTTTAACATAATTATCTATATAAGAAGTGGCATATCATATAAAGTGTATTTTACCAATGTGGGGTTGGTCTAAGTGATAAACGATTTGGTTCCGCTTAAGCGAGGTCTCGGGTTCGAGTCCTCGTGTATGTAGAAAATCCCCATTGGGAGATTCACCCACCATACCCAGGTGCGCGACACGGGTCGACCGGATTAGTCGACGCAAAGCTCCGGATATCGGATGGGAAACAAAAAAAATATAAAGTGCATTTTATTTGACATGTTTTAGTATATGCTATATATCTTTATCATTTGGTAAATAAGTTTGTTGGAAAGTTTGAGGGCATAAAATTATCCAGCCAATAACCTTTATCTACTATTAGAATCAGAAAAAAAAATGTATAAATATTGATGACCATCTTTGACAATTTAAATAACATAACTGTGTCTATAATCCTGATTCAAAATGTAAAACAAACACATATTTGACAATGAGCCAATTCATGTATTCTTTTTGTGACAAAAAGGTTCATTATCCCCAAAGGATACATGGTTAAAATAATTTAGGTTTATATTCTAGAATTTCTTTGCTCAAGTGATACCGAACCCGATTGGGCAAAGATGAATCCTGTAGCTAGTTATTGGGTGATGATGCCTAAGAATTATTGTGAACTACCTGCAGACTATGTGGAACGGCGGGCATATATTTTTTTTTGTAAAACATAAAAATGACTTTATAACAAAAAAGAATTAATAATTATTTTTTCCACTTTATACTTTCCATTCAAAAATTGTCTCATACTCTCATTGCTTCAAAGTCTTGATGCTTATGAACAAGGATCACACAGGATATTATATCTTCGATCGGCAGAGTTAATCCAGTTTGAGATCTTATGGGGGATATGTTGAAGTTAATCACAATCTTAATGTGAGATCTAACAATCTCGTACTTAGTGTCAATTCAAAAGTAAAAAAAAAA
>JAKUCV010005329.1:148108-177262 GCA_028386065.3 Turnera subulata
GGCAGATATATTCAGTATCAATAACCTTCATAGCCAATTATAGGATGTTATTGAATTGAGTTATTGCAAATGCCAATTGTCAAAATTTCCTTTTTTTCTGATTATTCAACATTATATATATATTATCCGATTATTCATAAAAATGAAATTATGTTCACAATTTTACCGTGTAATAAGAATTTATGATGGAAAGCTCGCTTAAACCCATAAAACAATAAGAGATCGTCAAATTGAATTATGTAGGGGGCAGGACACGACAGGATAATGAACTTGTGTTTTGAAAAAAAAGGGCAAAGGGCAAATATACAATCATCTCCAAAGCAGCTATCATCCCATTTTATGACACCCTAGGTTTAAACTTTAAAGAAGGTGAACATGTTGGTGGTGATATTATGATTAATTTGTACTCTGCATTTTATCTTTCTTATCCAATCATAATCACAATAGTACAACACACCACCTTATCTTGCTTGACCTTCTCACTAACGTGTCACCCATGAAACCATAATTCATGCTGCCTCATTCCTCGTGGTCCATGCCCTAACCCTAACAAGGAAAGTTTTTGTCTTTGGTATAAGAAAGGGGGAAACATGTGTTTAATGACCAATGGCCACAGGGTAGAAAGTTTAGATGTACGTGTCATTCTTACAACGAGTGAAATTATTAATTCACTATTTTTTTCCCTTAATTTTCCCCATGAGTAAAATTTGTACCTTTTTTTTTTTCTTCTATACATCCAAAATGAAAAGTGTGCCCCCCTTTTGGTCTGGACCAAAAAGGATGTTACACTATATAGGGATGATTCTTTAAGGGTAAGCAAGGATAAAGGTATGTGGTATTTGATTTGTCTCTCCCTATCTTATCTTAATATATATAGGTGATCATGTGTATCATTACTAGTAAAATTTGACACGTTAGAAAGTGCTTTGGGGTATGTTCTTTTTGGAGGAATTCCCAAAATATTCGTTTCAAGAAAGAAAGAAAAGTAATTGTAGGGCAGCTAATACAACTCTAAAGTCTAAACTTGTATGTGAGAAATTAAATATTGAATCAGTCAAAAGAAATTTGTTTGAATCAATATTCTCATGTGTACATTTCTTTGGTCTCGGAAAATACTTGTAAGAGGTGATTGGTGAATTGAGTGGGTGTCCTTTATGTGATATAGTTAGGTGAAATTGCAGGCCCACTGGGTAATATTTCTTCTACCTATAAAGTCTTTTTCCCTGAAGTCCAATCCTAGGCAGTATTGGGCCATACGAGTTTGGTCCATACTCAGGAGACCCACCAATTGACTCTTGGTCATGAATCAATGGAGCCCAAGAAAAAAGACGACCAAAAACTCTGAATTCATGCCACGTGACTACTTCTTTACCACATATTTCTCCCACACAAAATCCTTTCAAAGCACAAATTTTCCTTTTTAATCCCCCCTTGCCATCCGGTAGTATAGAACCAACTAATCCAACATCGGACCACACTATTTAGACCCATAACCAGGACGACTCAACAAATTTTATGGTGCTCTATACCGAAGGATATACCTACTCGATATGCATAAAATCCCAATTCGGACCACTACTTAGACCCATAACCAGGACGACTCAACAAATTTTATGGTGCTCCATACCGAAGGATATATCTACTCGATATGCATAAAATCCCAATAACCTCGTGGGAGATTCACCAACCATACTCAGGTTTACAACCCTGGTTGAATTGGGTTGAATTTGAATTAGTCGGAGCAAAAATTCCGGATACGGATGGATACCTTTCTATGGAGGACCTTGAAGTTATGTTGTTTGAGTAATATAAAATTTTAAGGGCGACCCTTCCAACATTGCATATTCTTTTTTGAGAATCACATAGCGTATTAATCTCACTGTACCATAATTAATACTCTCCCGCTTAAAGATACCAAAAGCATTAAATGAGACGAAAATTGCATTCTAATCCTGGCAGTATATCCAGACTGGTACACCAGGTATATCTGACAATTATATCTGATGATTAATTTCTCGAATAATAAGAACCAAAGATAACCTAAATGGTAGATGGCGATGCATTTCCTGGAAGAAAACAAGTGCAATTAATGCTGCCTTCGATGGAAAGAAAGCTGTAAATAATGTAGGGGAACCCACAGACAAGAAGATCATTTCCACCAAGGAAGCGTGCACGGCTTTAATCTAATTTGTCTATCATCTCTACCAAAAAGCCGAAAGCCTTTTTTAGTTGTACGAAAAGAAGCCTTTTACGCTAAAGAACCTGACTTCAGGATCTCTCTTTTAGTTAAGATAGAGCCGACAAAGCCAAAAAAAAAAAATTAAATCTGCTAGCTGGTGCTGTTCTATGAGTTATAGCTATAGCTCTTCTTAACAATAAAGAACCATAATTTCTTCAAATCCAATGTACAAAGTTAACTCTCCAAGAAGGTAAAATATCAACTTCACTCAATCGAAGTTTGGATGCATTATTGTGGCTAAACCAACCCAACAAAATGAACTTCCAAATAAGGATGAAGGTAGTGGTGTTAATGGTATCAACAATAACTATTGCCTCAGCACTAGCGGGCACTGGCAAAAATCCTAGGAGGACAAGAGGAATTTCACCAAATAGCTACACTTAGTTTCACTGGTTACCCCCATACCTTCATCTTCCATGACTATAGCTTTTCTAATATCTAACAACAAAACATATGCTATGACCGTTTAACTTGAAACGCAATAATTTCACAAAGTCTCAAAGTCCAAGAGCTCAATAACTTCACTCTTCTGAAGTTTAGATTTTGACCTAGTCACTAGGATAGACAAGTCAAAGGAGTCAAAGTTTGTTCGAGGCTTTAAATGTGGTCTCTGTTACTTATAGATATTCTAGGATTCTATCCAAAGCTTCATATTCTGCATTTCAAACCTGTCCATCTATTGTTCGTCCTCTACTAGTTCACCAGAAGCTAGCTAGGGCTATATACAGAACATAGATGAAGACTTTTCAACATAGATGAAGACTTTTCCTTTGGTTGTTCAAGTCGGTGGAACTCTTTTTTTTTTTTTTTTCCTAAACTGCATAAGGCTATCCTAGCAAAATAATAGTTCTCCCATTCTAAACTAGATGGAGGACTGCCTGTTGTCATTTATGGTTCAAGGTTAAGGTTTAAAAGCAGAGAGTAGTGCAGCCTACTAGCAAAACTTGCTCATATCCAAAACATAAAAATGTACAAGCGAGATAGAGAATGAGAGCTTGATATACAAAAACATGAAAACAATGATGCAAGGAAGCAAGTTTTGTTACACGAAGTTTAAACCAATGAAGGTAAATTTGTCTAAGAGTCGGTTGCAAATGAGGATTAAGCAAATAATGTGAATCAAGACAGAAACACTGGACATGATAAAGCTTGGGCATTTGACATTAAAACCAAGAATGAATCAACAAAAAACCAGTGCTAAGGAGCCAAAACTTAATAGCAAGTGAATGCTTGAGAAATCAAATCTATGAATAATTTCGAGAGTTCAGATATACTAAATGCAAACGGAGATAACCATCTCGATATCAGCTTGGCATACAATCGGAGGCATGCATACTGATAGATCTATCACCAACATACCCTAACGCTGGAACTAGAAAAGCTTTATGTTCCATACCGAGGCACAAATTTGGAACAGGGCCCACCAGTTATTTAATAAGGCGTAGATGGGAGGTAGGCTTAGTTTCCCTTTTTGGATTGCAGTACGCAATTAGGTGCTTATTTGGCGGTTTAGTGAAATATACGGAGTCCATACTGGGAAATCTAGACATACTATTTTTGTCTCATTTTTATCTTCCAAAGTCATGCACCCATATATACACACACCCTGCCTTTCAATTTGTTAATCTATGTATAAAGCTTTACAAACCAGTTCAAAATGTCTGTCCTAACCGATGTCTATCATATACTAAATCCATCGACTCCAGAACTATGACCGTGACCCCGTACTAACTGAACAAAATGATTCAACAGCAACTTATAATGCCTCTAAGAGCATGTCAAGCTCTCAAGCATCGGAAAAAATGCTTGACAAAAGTATACAACTCCAACTGAGATTGCTAAACTACTAGCAAGTATCAACGTTTGCCAGCAACTATTATTCAGAGAAAACAATGAATCTATCACTGTGTATTAACCGCAACAACAGAGTACAAGTGTCAGGCATCATGAATGTGTTAATGTGAATAGAAGCAGGTAATAAATCATATCAATAAGAAAAAATCAATCTGAATAAACTTGATATTGAAGAAGAAAATTATGATTCAAGAATCTATGAAACAACCTCATCTACTTCCCTTCCCTGCCATCAATAAGTTTGCTGCTTCTACAACTACATGCAGAGAATAGGAGAAAAGAACATAATCGTAGTGCCAAAAGGACACAATTTCAAAATCATCAAATGTTCTCGGGAAATGCGTTAACTACAAACTACATCAGAAGCCTCAGCAAAAGGTCGGATACATATATACACAGAATGAAACATGCTGACCAGCAATGGGAGGCCAATTTAGAAGGATCCGCATAGTTACCTCTTACCTGATAGTGACAAACTTGTTTGTACCGTGTTTAGCCCAGTGAGTTCTCAAATCAATTGGATTAGAGAAGTCATAGCCTTCAGCAGCAAGTTTCTCCAAGACCTTCTTAAAAGCTCCAATACTCATTTTCCTTCCAGCTATCCTTGCTCCCCGCCGCTTGGTACTCATAGGCAAGGGATACACTGACATGCCTGTTGTACAACACGCTGACTGCCACCCACCACAACCCCAGCGATAACATTGTTGTGGAGTCCCGGTACACGAGCACACTGGTATGGGAATACCAGAAATGTCCATACTTATACCATTTATAATAAGTTCAGTGGGTTTCTTAACAGACCTCACTCTCTGAATAGAAGGAGTACCCTCAGCCTTGGGTAAACGAGGCCCTCTCTTCCCCTTCTTTGCTTTAGGGGATTTCGGGGCTTTAGGCCCCTGCCGTTTCTTACTAGAACCATTCACCTTCTCAACAACGGGAACCTCTTCCTCCTCTTCCTGCTCAACCCTCTCATCCTTCACCGACTCCGGCTGCTGATACATCTGCATGTGATGAACCGAAGGCGTCTCCTGAAAGAGACCATAACTAGGGGTTCCGGGAGGAATCACATTGAGATACTTCTCCCTCTGATGACTACTAATCCAAGCTTCCCTCATATAATCCATGGAGTACATAGACTGTGAATACGCCGGTATGTCCCTATTGAGGTACCCTCCATTTGCAGCCATAGCCGCGGCACTCCGGGCAACGCCTGCGAAGGGTTTTTCCGGCATGAGCTGAAGATTCAGGTGGCTCTTGTGCGGTGCTGGGTTGGTTTCAAGCTCATAGTAACCCCAATTCTTAAGATGCAAGCTATTTTCTCCATCCATTATCACTAAACCACCGCCAACTAAATCCAAATATACCTTCTTTACACAGTTCTATCCCGATTCAAACAAACGGCATTGCATTTCACCTAAACAAAAACAACACATACCCACAAAATATCCACAACCCAATAATTAAATCTCAAAAAAAAATCCAAAAAAAGAAACCACAGCAATTAAGCAATCAAATCAAGCCATAGAACCCAAAAATTATCCACAATCAACAGACCTAGCAAACCCAAGATCGAAGCGAGGAGGTTGGTGGGTCGATTACACAGATCTTCAAATGGGTGGATCTGAGGTCAAAATTCAAAACAGAGTAGATTTAAAAAAATGGAAGAAACAGAGGGTCAAAAGGGAAATACTGATAAAATTAAAGGAAGAATAGAAGAAGAAGAAGAGGAGGGAATGAGGAAGAGGACTCACATGACGGAGGAGGGAAGAGGAGGATGAAGAAGAAGAGAGCTTTTTAGGGTTCTTTTTTTGTTTCCTCTTCTGACCAGAGAGAAGATACACATAGCCCGAAAATGAAATGACTTTTTTACAAGAATTCCATTTTCGTATTTTAAAGCTTTCTTTTGTTTTATTTTTATTGTTTTTTCATGTAAGCCCACACCAATACACCATTACCTTATCTCAAGAAAGAATAGGAATAAAGATATTCCATAAACACATTTGTTTCAGTCCCTAATAGGAATAAGGGACTTTTCAAAAAGTTTCCTTTTTTGATTAGTAAATATTAATTATTACGAAAAAATTAAATTCTTCAAACGAATCGTGTGTAAGAAAAATTTGTTTCTTGTGTTCTTTTTGTTTGTTCGAATGGAAATTCCAAAGTTATTTTTTTTTTCATTATTCCAAATCCTAGACATGTCTAAATCTTGCCCAAAGTATTGCCTGATTGCTGGTCCATATGTAACAAAATATAATCATAGCTTGTATTTAAAAACAAGATCTTATAAATTCTAAAAAAAAAAACAAATCTTACATAAGAAAGATACCATGATACTGTAAAATTCTATAAAGTGGGGTTTCAAGTCCAGATTTAACTGGTTAGAAAAAAAATAGCATTGAGATGCATCTAGATTAAATTAATATGTGTATAACATCCTTCTTCGTTACTTAAAATTAAGTAAAATAATATAGTCAACTGGGATTTAAATAGAATTGTACTCATGTTTTATCTAATTTATATAGGCATATCTTTAGGGAATTATTCCATTTTAGGTGCTTTCACTGTTCCATAGGTGATGCAGATCTAATGGGGGATCTTATTATTACCTGTATAGTTGAAAATAAAAATACTTAATGAAGCACATAGTTTGTCCCCCCCCTAGCCATAAAGGTTTGGTTAGCCAAGCATGTATGTTTGTTCCCCTTTTATTATGCTAAGATTGGGACTGGTTAGGGAGCTGCTTCGCTTTACTAGCACATAGTGAGTTCCTAGTCATCAAGATCAAAATGGAAAAAGGGAACAATGGCTTGTTTTTTTGGTTGTGCAACCAAAGAAGCAACTAGATGATATTGTTGTTGTCTTGTGATAGTAATTGCTAGCATCTATTCCATATATAGGTATAGCTCCACATACATAAGGGAACAAAAAAAATCTAGCTTCCAACTCATATATTTATTTTAGATATCCTCCTTTCCTCCTGTTTTAAAAACTAGAAAAAAAGAGGAAAGAAATTGGAGTCTCTCTATTGTTTCTTTTCATGATTTGGAGGATCTATTATAACATAGTTACCTTAATTAAGTACAAGTGGTGGATCTTAAAATTGTTATTGGGCCTATTTGATAAATGTAAATATTGTCCACCAGAAACCGGGTGAAGAACCTAATCCAGGCCCAATATACTGGCCCAGGTCCATTCTTAAACCAATCGCCTGATAAAACCCGACCCGAACACACATCACTAACCCTAAGTGTCACCATATAAAAACACCATCCTTGTCTTCTCGAGCGAACCAAGAGCTCCTCCACCAACGCCAGCTCGCCGTTTTTTTTTTTTCTCTCTCCACCGTAGAAGAAGCAGCAGCTCGTGTTTGCAACTGCAGAGGATGTATCTCCAGTTTTACATCAACGAGAATGGTGACAAAGTTTACACCACCAAGGTACGAGGATGATGTTTCTTATTCTTATTTACCTCAAATATATGCTTATTTCTTGCCGAAGGAATTTTCTGGGTTTTTGGTTTTACTTTAATGTTGTTCATGTCTGATTACTTTTTGTCCGTTTGGGTACAGAAAGAATCACCACTTGGTTTGCCTACTCAGTCTGCTCATCCTGGTAAGAATCACCCCCCTCATTCCTTTTTGTTTACAGTATTTTGGTTTCTTAATTGGTGATGCTTGTCTACCCATGAATTGTTTTCGCTTTTTCTTACGAAAGATGACATTTTTCATCTGGGTTTGGTCGTTCAAATTGGAAAATGGTAAAAAAATGGGGTGTGGGTTAGGTGTTTGGTTTGAGATTTTGGGGTTTTCTTTTCTTTTTCCATTGGAGCTGGTACTTGTTCTATACTAGCATAGGCTGTAACTTGTCTGCTAAAATTTACTTCAGGCAATGCAAAGTGGTTGATCTTTTCCATATCAGAGAAAGAGTTCAGGAACTGATCTTTAATGTCTTTCACATTGCAGCTCGCTTCTCTCCTGATGACAAATACTCAAGGCAAAGAGTTCTTCTAAAGAAGCGTTTTGGTTTGTTGCCTACCCAACAGTCTCCTCTCAAGCATTGAGATGCTATGACTACGCTATATTGCTGTATTAGGGTTCTTCTACATGTGGAGCTTTCCTTCGAATGTGCCAAAGAAGTAGTTGTTCATTTTCCTATAGGCAGTGGATGTAGTTCATTTGCCATGGAAGTGTTTTAGCCAGTTTCTGTAATTGGATGGCTTAATCATCATTCAGAATTCAGTAGAACTTTTTTGTGAATGGCTGAATATGCTACACTTCACTTGCAAGTGAGCTTTGTTTACTTTCTCTGAGATGCACGAATGATATGTTGATTACTGATGGATTAAGATCAATGCTTTGTTATCGGTTTTATCTTTCTTTTCCAGAATGTCGAGAAGCTTGTTCACCTAGTTGTAATTGGTATCATCAGAATTCAGTTTATGCCTATGTATCTTCAAACTAGGATAACGCAAAGAAGAGAAGCAATTCAATTAAAATGACAAATTGAGGTGTTAACCATAGGAGCTAACCTTAAATATGATTAAGGCGTTAATTAAATTGAGGAACTTAAGCGCAATTTCAAGTTTGGTTGCAACAGAACCACATATTTCTAGTCCAAATCCCAACATTTAATAAAAGTTCCAAAATCCATCTAGGAACTTATTGTCCTTCCTGTATAGCCAGGTTGTCTAATGAAACAATCTTCCATGCGCATAAAAGAAAGGCAGAAGATAAAATGCCAAACTTGTTAGAAATTTGGCAGCACAAGTAGCCACGCTATGCCTGGCACATTATCCTGGCAATGTAGCAAAAATTTAAACTACCTTGAATAAGTCATCACCAGCTATCAGTTGTTTAAGGAGATAGAAACTAAATTTCTTTTGCACTAAAAGAAAATCCAAACTTAAGTGCACGTACTGGAGCTTGAGGAAGCATACAAATTTGCAAGTCGCTCTTCTAAGTACTCCCCACTGCATATTGGGGGAAATCTGCAAAAACAACATCAAATATTTCTCACTTTGGGTAAATCATGTTCAAGCTTTAAACCAATATGAGCAGCTAGAAGTGGGTTAGATCATCTTACAAATTGGAACTGAGTAGCCGAACAACATTATGCATGGTAAGCTAATTGGAAATCAAATCTCAATTTGAACATAATAAAGTTTTCAAAAGTTTTGAGGAAAGATCATTGGAAACTGTCAGGAATTTCCAAGTTTGAAAAGTACGTTCTTAATGGTCTTAAACAAGAAAACTAGAAAGGAAGAGGTCAATCATTATAGGGTGTATGTGGTGTACTCCGCCTAACCAATATTTTCATGAAAAAGTCTTGTTTGAACAACTTCATTAAAAAAGGAGAAGCACTTTAATATGATTTAGTATGTCCTCTTGGAGCACAGACTGTGACGCATTATAAGGCTTCACTATTGTTCATTCAAGGACAACAGAACTAAATGAGAGAAAAAGGAAAATGAAAAAACAAGGGCAAGTGAGAAGTGTACCGTGGAGGACAGGTCTCACTGCAGCAGGTTTCTATACATTTCACAATACAGTCTGGGTTAGGGTCTGAGAAGAACGCCATCTGCAATATTGTTAACTGAAGTCATTAACAGCAGAACAGTCACGCATTCATGAAAATGCTATAAGCCATGAGAACTAATATTATAGGTGTAGGAAGGCATTTGAAAGGAAATTCTGATCAACTGACATAAAGTATCACGAATGCACAGTGGCCTAGTTTCTGCAACTCCTGAAATTGTTCTTTTTTTGTTGGACATTTATTATTTTGACGTTCTTTTTATCATGGATCAAGTTGCATTTGATCCAAGCGGATAATATCATCTATATCTACCATATAGCAGACGATAGAACTTGATCACAGAAACACTTAAAGAAGATAATATGGAGCTTGCCTAAGCCAACTGAAAGAAAAGATGGCAAAAATGAAAGAGAGAAACAATAGACAATTACAGAGTAGCGTTCTTTTCCTGATGGCATCACTCTGTGCAGCGTTGACCTACAAAGAATTGTCAACCTTTAAAAGGATTTTATTGAAGAGAGGAGAAAAAAAACGAAGAAAAACATATCTGCAGAATTCATGTATTGAGCTGGAATATAGAACAATAAAACATCACTGTGAGAACATGCTAAGTCACTTATTAGAGGAGAAAGCCAAGGGTTAAAATGACCTTCAACGTGATAGGAAAATTAAAATAAGTTTACCCGAAAAGACCATTTGTCCATCTCTCCATCATGTCTCCCATGTTTACAATGAAGGCTCTGAAAGTCCATGCATATAGATCTAATTAAGGCTGGAGTAATTGAGATATAGAACAAATATTCTTACTCTGCATGCAGATGGTTTAGCTACTCCCATAATCCAAACAAAACACCACAGCGAAATGAGAAATTCTATGATTCTCAAGCTGTACCAAGTAGCTTCTGAACTAATAACACATTCCAACCAATAAAAATAATGAAAGTAAGAAACTTTAATTCCTTAAATAGAAAGAAAGAACCACTTAGTACAGTTTGAGCACCATAGGTTTTTTCCATTGGAATACACTAGTGTTTCATTGACCAACTCATGATGCTATGGATATCACCTTTCATGATGAATTTTGACCTCAAAAAGATTCATGGGATTTCATCTCCTCACTCACCCATCTATGTGATGAACATCTTCCCACACTTGGGGTTGCTTGAATTTATCTCTGCATACCTGATATCATTTACAAGCGGAATAAGGCCAATACATTATCTTCTCTGGTCATGAGTGGGAATGGTAGCATTCAATGAGAAAAAAAAACAATGGAAATAAAGGCAAGTTAAGACCAAAATCTTAATCCCATCACTTGCCTGAAGCCCTGGAGTACCATCAGTTGCCAGAAGAGTCATCATTCCAAAATCACAATGGGGGCCAGCAGCATATATTTTTTCACCAGGAGGCCCCAGTTCACCTAATAGGATGAAGAAATATCAAAAGGTCTGTAGTTAACAAGATACCAACAGGACTAGACAGCTTGGAACGAAAAGCCGAAAACATAAAAAAAACAGATGAGATATGAAGCACAGGGACTAAGTACCTGTATAATGTAATAGAAGAAGAAAGCAGCTAGGCTTGTCCAGGGCTCCTATCTTCTCAAAGTAATCCTCCTCCAATTCCAAGGCTAGAGCAATCAAAGATGCCAATCTTTTCGCAGTAGACCTGCAACACCACATCTAACACCATTTAGTGAACTGCATTGTCTCCAACTAGCTAGTAAACATAATGAAGCAGCCATCGAGATCAACACAAACAAAACAACAATGCCAAGAAGAAAAGGCTTACGTGAGTTTGTCATGGTAAGACTCAATAGTAGTCCTCCAAGATGGAAGAAGTTCTGAAGATTGCCCCAAGCCAAAATAACCAGCAAATTGAAGTGAGATAAAGGTCACTAGCTTCTTCTTTTTTTTTTGGTGAAAAAACTTATTTTCCCTTCATTAACAAGCTGCTTACCTGCAGGTGGCCATTGGTTGAGGCAAGTCACCTCAGCTTCTCCTCTCACAGGGCCAACAAAAAATCCTTCCTTGGAGTCACCTGTAATTCGCAAAATGATCAACCATATATTGAAAAATTAGAAAAAAAAAAAGTTTTTCTATATGATATGGTAAGTGGTACTCTTAAAGAACCCAATAAAGGTAAGGTCTCTGATTTGAATACTGTGCCCAAAATCTTGGCAACAAGGTAAGAGAATATTAAAAAAAAAAAAAACATATACAGAAGTGGTCATCCAACCAGATGGTGGATAAATTTTGTTTGAGGTAAGTTCTTGTCAAAAGTCTAACTCAATCGAATCTATACTTTGTGCTTTTTAATCCAACAAAGAAAGAGGTACAAATTCGAGTTCTGAGGCCTGGCCTTATATTTTTCTCTTAACTACTAGTATCATCAATACGCTCATCATGGGACTTATTACTTGCCTTTCTTGATGGAAGCCGGATCAAAATTCTCGGAATACAAAGGATTGTAGCCTCTCGTGTCTTTCATGGACAGTTTCATCTTCTGGTGCAACGGTAGGGAGAAGAACTGGCGGGAAGCTTGTAAGACTGATGTAACGAACTCTTGGTCAACACCATGGTTCACCAAGTAAAAGAAACCGTATTCCATGCATGCCTGAGAAATGAGATATGATCAGGTAATTAACATTCCAGAAAGAAAAGTAGGATATATTCAAGATTCTAATCTTTGAAAGAAAGAAGTTAAAGGAGAGTAACTTTTTTGATACTAATGTGATGTTAGAAGATGAAACTCGAACCCAAGACTTCACTCCACTTGCTTTTTGCAAGAGTACCTATAAGCTATAGATCCATTGGTTAAAGGAGAGCAGGAGAATTATTAACCTGACGGATTGATTTGGCAGTGGTTATTCGGTCAGAGGAGGAGAGGTCTATGATGGGTAGTTTTGCTGCCATGGATGAGGTCTGTGATGGATAGTTTTGTCTGTTTTTTAAGGAAGCTAAGTTTTTTTTCTTCCTTAAGAACATCAACAGATCCAAATCAATCCTGATCGAGTTATGACAATTGACAAGAATCAAACTTTAAGTTCAGCCACAATGTTACTAACAGAACAAAACTTTCATTTCCTTTAAGGCATATGTTTGAATGGTTATTTCTTTTTGTGGTAATTCTCGATGAGGTGCGATTCCCGAACGTTTGAGTCTTCCTAAATATTCTACATCCATGTGATGTGTTCCGTAGTTGACAAACTAAGAACTGGCAAGATAAGCAAAAAAAAGAAGGAAAATACACGTTGACCTCCAAGCAAGATCCATAGGATCACCTCTAGAAGAGATATTCCAACATACCAGGTCTCTACAGGAGAAAGGAGAACTGGTGTTTTGTTTCCAAGAAGAAAGCAATCACTTCTATCCACCACTTTCCATTTATGTTGTTAAGTTATAAATGAGACAAGGAAAGGTTTCGTATACATCAGATTCATAGTAGTGCATGCAATTTTTAAGTGTTTTAGCCAGTTTTCTGTAATTGGATGACTGAATCGTTAAGAGTAACATTTTTGGTTTAAGCTTTGGATATCATGCTAACTTCACCTTGCAAGTGTGGTTTTTTCACTTCTTTGGCTGCTGCTCGAAAATGATATGCTGATCGCTGATGGATACAGAGCATCAATCTTCATTCTTGTTTTTTGTTTTTTTTCCCCCCCAGAATCTCCAGAATCTAGCTGTGTTCATCTAGTTTTAATTTTACAAGCACACAACACTGCCGTCTTGCTGTAGTTGGCTCGATTGGTATTAAGCCACTTTTTATTTTGGGATAATCTGATATCAATGTATCTTAAATAGGATTAGGCGGAGAGAAAGAATTAAATTGTGATGACAAGAGGTGTGAATACTGAATCATAGGAACAAGCCTTAAATATAATGAGAAATGAAGGGGTTCATTAAATAACTGAAGCATGATAACAAGTCGAGTTTCCAGAAAGTGGCAACAGCTAAGACTACAGGTTTGCAACCAAAACGCAGAACTTCCACCAAAGTTCCAAGTACACAATTTTCCTTTTCTAGTGCATGTGAACAATATTTATGGTTGTGAATCACCGTGGATGTGCATCCCATGTCTTGCTTTTCACTTCATTGGCCATACGTGGCCTGGAGACGCTCTTGTAGGTAATCGCCGCCACGGATTGGTGGAAATCTGCATGTACAACAAAAGGATACCAATACCATTTTCAGTGAATGGGCCACTAACAAGGAGACCAGAAGTATGAAATGAAGTTTAGAGCATCTTTGACAGAAAAGAAAAGAAAAGAATGCCACAACCATGGTTGCTTTGTAAGTTGTACTACCTAAGACAGTTAAAACCAAAATTGATAGCAATTTGTGGTTGCAGTGAAGTAAAAAAAGCACACACTAGCCACAGTTGACTGAGGAACCGGTAGAAGAGACAGCAAGGACCAAAATATTTTCTTACTTCTTAGGCCGTGATTCACTGCAACAACTTTCCAGGCATTCCACAATGCAGTCTGAGTCTGGGTCTAGGAAGAATGCCAACTGCATCATTGTCATTCAGAAAAACTGTCAACTATATGGAGAAATTACCTCTGCTAGGTCTATTTTTCTGTTAGATGGATCAATTCACAAAAACATCATAAAAGAGTTCAAGGACAAGAAGATAATTACCGAATAACGTTCTCGTCCAGATGGCATCACTCTATGCAATGTGGACCTAGAAATCATGAACAAAGTATATGGCTAAAGAGAGTAAGCATAACATTGCACAAAAAAGCATACCATACAGAAGGTGCAACAATGGATTTCAGAGACAACATAGATTATGCAATTAACTCAAATAGAGAAGGGGAGTTGAAAACACATAAAATGTCCGCAATTCACAATATTAAAAATTACCGGAACAGACAATTAGTCCATCTCTCCATTATGTCACCAATGTTCACAATGAATGCCCTGAAAATCAATGTAGATATTATCAGATATGACTACAGCTTGTGGTCATTTGAACTGTTTACATATTCCAAATGTCAATGGCTACCATGGACTAACCCATTTATATGCAATACGTCTTCCCATACTCGTGGTTCCTTGCCTTTTTCCCTGCAAATCTGTTAAATTTGAGAATCTGAATTAGATGGTCAAAGGTATAGAATATGCACATGCGAGACAAAAGGATAATTATGCACAGACCTGAAGCCCTGGAACTCCATCACTCACTAGGAGAGTGATCATTCCATAATCTGAATGTGCAGAGGCACCATATATTTCTTCATCAGGATACCCCAGCTCACCTGAGATGGAAATTAAATATCCTAATCAGAAATCATAAGGATAATAGTAGACAATAACTTCTGTTTACATCACACCACACTCAGCCAATTTGGGTCATACCTGGATAACTTAAGAGTCGCAGAAAGCCTTGAGGCCTGTCTAAAGCTCCTATCTTCTCAAAGTAGTCTTCATCCAAGTTCAAAGCCAAAGCAATTA
Source organism: Turnera subulata (assembly GCA_028386065.3). Classification (NCBI taxonomy): domain Eukaryota; kingdom Viridiplantae; phylum Streptophyta; class Magnoliopsida; order Malpighiales; family Passifloraceae; genus Turnera; species Turnera subulata. The sequence continues at coordinate 163,195 of JAKUCV010005329.1, forward strand.
AAGAGATTATCCTTTTCCCAGCAGATCTGGGTCAGTAGATTCGACATATATAAGAAGGCTTACATTCCAGCTAATCATCAAATCCAAAGTTCCCAAACAAGTGGAGGGCATAGACAAGCATGAAGACGCTATGAACAACATGTTAGATATGCATCCTCCCAGCTCAACCAGATTCTCCCTCATCTCTGTATAAATCATGTATAACAACTTTCCAGTTTTCTGACTACAGAATTTTCAACAAATAGGATGAAATTACAGAGAATGGAAAATATAATATATAGAAGATAGGTATGAATTCCTTTGTTGGTGTAATCCTCTTGAGAAATTGTCATCTATAATCAAGAAGCTCACTCTTCAAACTCCACATAAACCATTAATGTCAAATTTAGCACAATACGAAACAGAACTTACAGAACTTTTGCATAATAAGACTCCATCGTGGATCTCCAACTGGGAAGAATTTCTGAAATTTCCTAGCAAAAAGCAATTAGGTAATGCCAAAAAATTTTCACATATAAAGAACATAATCACATCATAGAATAACAAATTGACAATAAGAATAGTATAGATCAATCTTAGCTTCGATGATAGATAAATTGATAAATCACACAGTTCAAAACAAACAATACCTTCTCCAGGCCACTGATTTAGACTACCATCAGGCTCCTCTAAAGGACCAACATAGAAGCTTTCCTTTGAATCACCTGTTTCCAAGAAGAAAACAATCATTTCTATCCACCATTTTCCACTAATGTAGTTAAGCTATACATGAGACAAAGAAAGGTGAGTGTAGGCGTCTCATACATCAGATTCACAGTGGTGCAATTCAGTAAACTTGCCCATGAATTTTGAATAACAGACAAACAGATGGAGTTTCACGATTTAAAGGCAAATGTTTTACTTAAGATGGAGAATCACATTGGTTATCCGCTTCTTGAAAGCAAGAAACATTTCATGTTTAATAGAGTATATCCTAAAACATAAAGAACATCTACCGGTTGACCAATATCGACCAGGCAATAAGAGAACATTATCTACATAGAATGGTATAAGAACAAAAACCTTTAGAACTTGAAGAAGGATCAAGATTCTCTGCATACAAAGGCGTATAACCTCTGTGATCCTTGCGCAGAAATTTCATCTTCTCATCCAAAGGCAGGGCAAAGAATTTCCGGCTCCCCTCGAAAACTCTCCCCAGAAGCTCTTCCTCCACCCCATGATTCACAAGATAAAAGAAACCATACTCCACACATGCCTGAAATACAAGCAAATCCAATGTTGCAACAGCTCAAAAACCCTTATTAAACCATTCACAGATGCAGAAGGATAAGTCTAGTCCAATATATCAAACCATTCAAAAGCTAAAAAATCACTAATTAACGCAAGGAGAAGCGGCAGCGCATACAAAAGGTCCAACAAGTACAACTGCAGAAATGGAAATACAAAAACACGAGAAGGGTATGATTCTTTGTAGCTGGTGATCATAAAGCTGCAACCTTTACATCTAACACTGAACATAATTAAGAAAAAAGCACAAACCTTGCAAAGCAGAACTATGAATAACTTGCCCAAAATAAGAAAAAAAGAAAAGAAAAGAACTTTGAATCGAGCAGAAGGTGTCTGTTTTGGCAGACCTGGCGGATCGAGTTGGCGGTGGAGTTGCGATCAGGTGAGGAGAGGTCTATGATTGGGAGCTTCGCAGCAGCTGTTCCCATGGGAGTTTTTTAGAGTTTAAGACAAACACAAACGAACTGAAAGAAAGAGTTTTTTTACTTTTTAGCAAGTCAAAGGTCTCATGTCCTGTTTTGTTCGGAAATACGGTAAACAGTTTTGGGGGGAATATTGAGAGGATTATCTTATTAATTAATTTTATGGTAAGAAAGTCAAAGATTTGTATAAAGGAAAAGGTTTGCAGCGAAAAGTAATTGAATAATTAAGAAAACTTGTCCTTTCTATTTAGGGAAAGTCTCCGTATTTTGTTCGCATATAGCCAAAATCTTTTTATCAAATGGACAAGAGTTCCATCCTGATTCGGACTTGAATAGAGAAGCATGTATATATATATATAAAAAAAAAGACTCGAGGACACTACTCTATCTAACGATATCATCTTCTTCCTTCTTCAATTGCTTCTACAACAATGGAAGATAGTAATACCAGTGAAACATGGTTATCTTTACTAATAAAAACAAAATTTTATGAACCATGTAAGAAACATAATTCCGACTGCAACTATTTCTGCAGAGATTGTGTGCAATCACCTCTTTGCAAAATTTGTCTCGAAGCTGATGAGCACCAAGGTCACAAACGCTTGCAAGTAGGTTATTTTAATTACTATTAATAGTTTTTAATCTTTTTGTATATATATTTTTCTCTTGATATTTTATCAAACTAACTCTTGATATTGATCATTGTTAATTTTACGGTTTTAGGTGTTTAAATCTTCACACTATCCTGGAGTTGTAGTTGAAGAGATGGAGAAATTAATAGATAGTTCTAATATCCGAAAATTTGTAATAAATAAAAGAAATATATTCTACATTAACAGACCGAAAGATGACAAGAGTGGAAGCAATTATGCTAAAGTGCCCTACAAATGCGTAACATGTGGACGCTATATCCAAGATTCGAGGTTTTGCTCCATCGCTTGTAAGGTTGTAAGAATTGTACATAACTTGATTTTTATTGTATTTTGCTTTTTACGATTGCTCATTGTCAGTTATATTTTGTTAACAACACTAATGTCTAATCTATAACTTCAATTGCAGTTCAAGAACGAAGGTATAAAGATTTATGAAGATAACCATGAAAGAATTGGCTCATCCACCAGCAATCAGAATTCTAGAGATGAAGAAGACGGTGTATGTATTGATGCCAGCAAGAGGAAGAATAAAAGGAAAGGCATACCTAGAAGAGCTCCTCTAATTTAATATTATGTGTTGTCATATTTGCTTATCGTCTGGACTTGTAATTTTCTTTTAAAAATTCCAACTAGAATAATTTAAGTTTTGTCTACTATGTTTCCTTGATCCGGCTTTTCGAAACCAACCAAGTTCTTGATTGTGAAGATAACTTGAGAATTAGAAATTTTAAGAAAACTAGAAGCACCAAATCAGTGGAGGTATCAGTTGAATGATAATCAAAGTTTAAGAAAAATATTATGCAGCAGGTTCCCAGTTTCACTTTCACTCATATGAACAAAAGATGAATTTAGTAAGGTTGAATTTATTGTACAATCCAGGTGGTTTAACTAAAGAATCTTCCATGAGCAAAAGAAAAAAAAGAGGGTAGAAGACAACATGCAGTCTCAGGCCAAACTTGTTGGGAGATTTGGTCAGCAACAGAGCAACCTTCTAGTTAGTACTTTTAACTATCCTCCAATAAGTCATCCCCCAGTTATCATCAAGTGTTTAACTGCAGGCAACAAAGCTTCAGGAGCCAAATATGCGTGCAAGCTGCTCCTCTAAGTAGTCCCCACTGCGTATTGGGGGAAATCTGCAAAAGCAACAGTTTTTTCTGCATTCAGACATTGCGTAAATAATGTCTAAAAACCAAAATGAGTGCCTTACTGAACTACAAGGGCTCCTACTGTTCATTCCGGGCCAATTGGACTAAATGAGAGGAAAAAAAGAGGTGAGTGATAAGTATACCGTGGAGGACATGATTCACTGCAGCAAGTTTCCACACATTTCACGACACAGTCGGGGTTAGGGTCTGCGAAGAACGCCAGCTGCAGTATGGTAACAGAAATCATTAACAACTGAGCAGAGATGCCTTAACGAAAGTTCTTGAAGCCGGAATTAATCGTAAATATGAGCATTTGGATGTAAAATTCTGATCAACAGGCACAAAAATGTCCAGGAAAATAAGATAGTTTCAGGTGCTGATCAGAATTTTCCATGTTGAAGCAAGTAGTACCTTTGTCAGGACTTTGCATCCCAGGAGTTGATCTTAGTATTGATATGTAACTAAGACTAAGTGTGTAAAGGAGCAATCCTAAAGTGCCAATTTAGTTGAGTGGTATACAATTTCAAGCTTAATCTACTTTTTATGAAGTACTTCATTTAAGCTGTTTCAAAATCAACCATGCCTCCTATACACCTATACTGATTGTCTGATTTGATGAATAACTCACTCCACCAACAGTAAATTAGTAGTTGGTGATCATTGTCAAGCTTTAAAGAACTGGCCTCAAACCAAAGCAATCCAAAATACATAATCCAAAGTAGATAATATCATCTAAATGGACCATATAGCGGATGGGTAGAACTTGGTCACAGAAGCTAAAGAAGATAATCTGGAGAATAAACATAAGAAAAGATGGCAAAAATGAAAGAGAGAAACAACAGATGATTACAGAGCAACGTTCTTGTCCTGATGGCCTCACTCTGTGCAGCGTGGACCTACAAACAATTGTTAATCTTTAATAGGATTCTTACTAAACAGAAAAAGAAAAGCATCTCAAAGTAGGAAAATATGGAATACTATGGGAGAGGAAGAAAAAGAAAAGGCTTAAAATGACCCTCAAGGACGTAGGATAGTAACATTACCGGAATAGACAATTAGTCCATCTCTCCATCATGTCCCCAATGTTTACAATGAAGGCTCTGAAAATCCATGCATATAGATCAAATTAAGGCTGAAGTAATAGAGCAAATATTCTTATTGACTGCTTAGTTACGCCACAGACAGCGAAAGCCATGTTAAAGATGAACGGCTGAAAAACTCTGCAGACAATTTAGCTATTGGCATAACCCACATAAATCACCCATCGAAATACTATTTGCTTAATTAGACAACTCACGTTGGGGATACATCACTTGTCATGATGATTTTTTATCTCAAAAGGATTCATCTCCTTACCAGCAAATGTTGTTTGATTTAAATAAAAGCAATTTGTCCAGCATAGGTTCACTCACCCACTAATGTGTTGCACATCTTCCCACACTCGCGGTTCCTTGAATTTATCTCTGCAAACCTGACATTATTTACAGTAAGAATAAGGCCAAAAGATAATTGCTGTTAGCATTCAATCAGGGAAACAGATAAAGGAAAAGAAAAAACTTAAAAGAAAACAATAGACCATGCCTGAAGTCCTGGAGCACCATCACATGCTAGAAGAGTCATCATTCCAAAATCGCAATGTGGGGCAGCACCATATATTTCTTCACCAGAAGGCCCCAATCCACCTAAAACGAAGAAGAGGACTGTTATTAGTAAGAAACGAAGAGGTTGAGAGTTAGGAACACCTCGCCGGCGGTCCTTTTGATGGTAATCTATAAATATCACTGTAAGTACTCGCTAAGTCTCTTGTCTCAAGACTGGGAGAAATCTGCCCTTAACCTAAACTTCGGATAGAAACAAACTAAAAGGACCACACAACTTCCATTGACAGAAAAACAAGAATGAAAAACCAGATGAGACATAAAAGGATGCACATATAGTACCCGGATAATGTAATAGACGAAGAAAGAAACTTGGTTTGTCCAGTGCTCCTATCTTCTCAAAGTAATCCTCCTCCAATTCCAAAGCTAGAGCAATCAAAGACGCCGATCTTTTTGCAGTAGACCTGCAGCACCAATTCTAACACCAGTTAGGAAACTGCAGTAACACCATCTAGTATACTTTTACATCTAAAGCTGTCCAAATCAACACAAAGAAACAACAAAGCCAGGGAATATGAAAAAAAGAACAAGCGCTTACATGAGTTTCTCATAGTAAGACTCAATAGTTGCCCTCCAGGATGGAAGAAGTTCTACAAATTGCCACAAACAAAGAAAAAAACAGAATTTTGAATCGAGTTATAACGGTAAAACAGACATTTTCTTTATTATTTTTTTTATTCACTTATATTTTCCATTCCTTAACAGCAAAATACATTCAAGCAGTTACCTTCTGATGGCCATTGGTTGGGGCAAGTCACCTCAGCTTCTCCCCTCACAGGACCAACATAAAATCCTTCCTTGGAGTCACCTGCAATTCACAAAATGATCAATCCATACATTGAAAAGTTATAATTTCTTTTTGTTAATGATTTTCTCTTACTTAAGAAACACTCCAGAGATAAAGGTTTCGAATGAGATCACTACAATTCAAAATCTCGTTAATTATCTGAAAAATACGTGCATGATATGGTTATAAGGTTGTAAATGATGATACTCTTGAAAGTCCATGGGTACTTATTTAAAAGAACAGTTGTGTGGGAAGAGTTTTAACAATTATGCTCCCAACCGGAAACAGGATTTGAGTCTAGCGTTACATTAAATATATATATATAAAGCAACAAAATTCCAAAAGAAGAGGTCTTGACCTTAAACCTCCATGTTTAGATTTCGAGTTCCGTTCGAAGCAGTGTATGGAAATTGCATTGTTGGTAGTGGTTCTACCGAGCCACAAGGAGAGATTAGTCCAGTGGTCGGTTATAATGCTCTTCTAGTGTCAAGAATAAGGTATCGAGTTCGAGTCTAGTCTTACATTAAACTCAAGATATAGATCTAACGCGTGGAAGGAAAAAAATGTGTAAAACCTGCTTACTTTTGTGGGTGGTGAAAGACGGATCAAGATTCTTGGGATACAATGCCCTCTCTGGTGCTTCCTTGACAGTTTCATCTTTTGGTGCAACGGTAGGGAGAAGAATTGGCGGGAAGCTTGTAAGACCGATGTAACGAACTCTTGGTCAACACCATGGTTCACCAAGTAAAAGAAACCGTATTCCATGCATGCCTGAGAAATGAGATATGATCAGGTGATTAACTTTCCAGGGAGAAGGATATATATAGGATTCAAAATTCTAGTCTTCCAAAGAAGAACAGCAAAAAAATTCAAGAAACAAGAGATGCATTTCAACGAGGAAGAAATGAGGAAGAGTTAAGTGGAAATTATTAACCTGACGGATTGATCTTGAGGTGGCTATGGGGTCTGGGGAGGAGAGGTCTATGATGGGAAGTTTTGCAGCCATGGATGAAGAAGATTGACAAGAATGAAGAAACTGAGTGGCCAAGTGAAAGGTGAATTAAATCATGTCTACGCACGTTTTGCTACTTTTACAATGCAAGTTGTTGTCAAATCCTTTCATTTTCTTTTGCTTTCGCATGAAATCTTTAGAGTTGAAATTGTTCCCTGCACAGTGCACACCATATCCTGGTTGACACCGACCGTATACAAAAGTCCATCATTTGGACAGTAATAATATGTTTATCATAATCCTTTTGTTTTAATTCTGTCAATTATCAGAAATAGTAACTATGCTTTCGTATAAATAGATCATGCTACATGTCCCATAATCAGCCCTGCAAAATTGTTTATTTCTGAGGCCTGACATTGTCATGATTAAAACAATAAAAGCTTTCCCTTCCAAAATTTGTTTCTTGTTGGTCTAAGCCAACATAACACTCAAGCGCCAGCTCATAAACATCACTGGCACCAAAAAAATCCCTCCCTGGAACCCAAATCCACAGAAAAATACTTTCTTGGTCAGAAGAAATGAATAGCCCAAATTAGTCGAGAACAGGAAACAAGTATGTGCCTTGTAGGTTCATGCCAATGAAGCTTACGAATGGAAATTAGAATCTCCAAGTACGCAATGATACCATTCGGCGAGGAAAAGGGTAAGAGAAAAATGGATTCCAGTAACTCAACAAGATACAAAAATGTGACTGACACCGGACTGCATAATTGATTACAAACAGTGAGAACAGGAGATGGCCTCAATCTTAGTCTCTGTATGAGAACTAATACTTCGGATCGCATTTGGATCTGCATATACCTGTCCTGATACTGGGAAACCTAAACAGTGCAGCAATCTAACAACAAAAGCTGTGACATGATTTCATCCTAGGTCTTATAACTTCCGGGCCTAATCCAATTATCTCGAGAAAGTATGTATGGATACCAGTAGGTTGCATGATGTCCAGCTACAATCTTCTTCTGGCAAACCTGCCAATTTTCCTCTTAGGAGTAACATAAGAAGTTTGTCTATCTAACCCGTCCAGACCGTTCTCATCTTCCCCATCGTCAGTTTCATCAGACCATCTGGGTGCACCATTGGCATTCCTTCCATCAGTAGCAGAACCCCTCTCCCTACTATTGAAAAGTCAGAAAAAGAAGGGTGATTGCTATATTGCAAATAAACAAAGAAAAGACGCCTCTATCTAAGTTTCAACAACCAACGAAATCTTCAAACAGAAAATAAAATTTGGCGAAGAAAAAAGGGTACACATTTACCTCCAAGCAACATCGATAGGATCATCTCTAGAAGTGACAGTCCAAGTTACTCCATCTCTATCATCAGGAATGCCAGTGTCGCTAACACCCACCTTTACAGCATCAGTGGTAGGCCTAGAGGGAAATGGAGAACTAGTGTTTCTGGATTGCCTGGTAAACAGTTTTCGTCCCTTTTCAGGAGAAATTTTTTCAAATTGACTGAGATTCAGGAAGCTGTTGGGAAGCACTTCCAACGAAGACCTGGCCGCCTCTTTTAATGGTGTGGCCTTCAAAGGACTAGCACGATCAGCTCCAGGAGTTGAGAACATGTCGTTCAAATGGTTCTTTCTTATGCTAACAGGAGTCTTTGACCCTCTTCCAGAATTTGTGAATAGTCTTTCATGGAGAACTGATGAAGAGAAAACATTACCAGGCGCAAACTTTGAAGTATTGGCAGATCCACCAACTTTTGCAGATGCTTCAAGAACTGATGGTTTAAATGTGGATACATTGTTTGTCTGAGGAACAAAAGAAGAATCAGAAGGCATGGGAACCAGTAAACTGGCTTGTTTTGGCTCTTGAACAGTGGGAAGAACAGACTTCTCTGGCACATCGACTTTTTCACAAGAATCAGGTGGCATCTTGCCACTCTTGACTTGTTCCTGTTGGACTGGTGGCAGCAACTCAATGGCTGTAGCCTGTATAAGGTTATAGTTAGTTTAGCAAACTTGCATTCTCCTTTCAAACTAGTGAAAGCAATATAAGACAAGCATGCGTTATATTCCTCAATCCACAAAAGTGATTTCACAATCAAAACCCAAAACCAGTCTGAACCCTTCCCAACATGATCGATAGTTCAAAACCTATAAGAGTTCACCATGGTGGCCTGAAGTAACTTTTGCGACAACTTTTGACAGATATAACAAACTGTTTTAAAAAACAAAGATCAATAATAAAGCAAAATAAGCCTTAAATCTGCATGATACATTCAGTTAGCCATAATGTGTATATCCATAAATGATTTATCAATCATGTAAGTTTTCTGGTAAGCTCAGTATGTCAAAATGTCCGAGAGTTAAATGATTCTTAAAAGATTTAACAGGTCATATTGACAGCTTCTACTATATAAAATTTGGTTCCTCTGAGAAATTGTCTCACGGCCAACATTCCCACTGCTAACAGAGGCATCAACAACCTTCTTGTTTAAGGCCCCTCATGAGAAATAAACGTGTCCTAAGACACACTAGGTGTTATTATAGGATAAATGTGCATACATGCGTTCCAACAAATTTAACCATGACAGATACACATAATTTACACAAGCTTTAACCACTTACAACAAGTGTTGCTCTCCATTCACTAGCGGACCTCATCTTGGATGAAACTTCTTCACTGATAGGATTATCGGAAATGAAGTCTTGCTCCACACTCTTAAGTTTGGTATCAACTTGATATGCCTCTGCATATCTGTGCCGCTGGAATAGGGAAATATTAATAACAAAGTCATTAGTTTCTATAAGCTTTTGACTTCCATCACATCATGAAAATCATCTGGGGCTTTGAGCTATGCAAGTATATTTAGAGGGACAGAGAGATAGAGAGCACAAGCAGCTGAGCTTCTAATTTGGATACAGAAATGACAGCATAATACAACAATACAATCATCCACAAAATTACAACATCAGTTCCGATCTACAGATTCACAAACGATCCTCATATGCTAGCAGGAAAACATAACAAGTCCTAGAAGCATCCAATTTTTGGGCATCACAAATACAGAATTTCAATAAAGATATTCCTTCATGTTTCTCAACCTAAAACACAATGTTCACTAGCAGTAATAGCACCAGTTCCCCTCAGCAAATTTCAGAAGTGCTCTATTCCTAAATGTGTCAGTGTGTCATCTCAATCCGAAAACAATTAATGCTACCTGTCCATAACTCTTCAGGATGTCAAGGCTGTTTAAAATGCTTGGGTAAACATTTTTCACCGTCAACAATATTCCCTTCATTTATAGTTCAACCAAAACATTTTCTTGTATAGAGAAAAACTAACATTGTCTAACATGTTCCAAATTATATATCCTTCATACTTTAAGTTGCTAAAGTTTGTAATGCGTCCAATCATTTCTTAAAGTCGTACTAGGTTGAGTGACCTTGACAGAAGGCAAAAGAAATAAAGTAGCCACAAAGAAATACAATTACACCACCATCCTCCATTTTGATAAATCGAGAGGGTAGTGGTAACATGTCTCAATCAAATTAAAGGAGCAAATTAGATGGAAAGTAACTTCACATACTTTAGACCTTGCAGGCGACAATTGTTTTCAGTCAAGAAATTTTGCAAAAATAACACTCCCTTTCATTGACAAATCACCACAAAATATATAGAGGAAACTACAAAAATCAGACCTAACATGGAGTACACAGAATCTGCAATTCCATATCCATCAAGTAAAGATAATCTAGAATACAACTGAGCATTAAAGAAATACCATTATTCAAGGAAGTGGGCAGTAAGCGCCACTTCACAAAAAGGTTCTCATCCTAGTTAAGGTACGTCATATAGAAAACATATCAAAGAAGCCACTGTATCAATACCTACAAATATTACGAGTTGAGATTATCACCACTTCTTTTCTTTTCTTAATTTTTCTTTAAAGTATAATCTGTCAAGAAAAAAGGCTCCAAATTTGTAACTGTGACAGTATAATAATACTAGAGCTAGTAGTTTACCTGAAGATAAAATACAACAAGAAGACTACCAGTAGTTGTTGAAGGGTCATGGATTGAGAAATCTAAAAGACATTTATGAAGGTATTTCTCCTCGTCCAAGTTCCAGGGCAATTCAATCATTCGATCTACCAAATTTCTCTTTATGCAAAGACAACAAAGTTCAGTCACCAGAATCTCGACCCAGTCCTCCCAAGGCCTGAATTGGCCTGCTAGATCGTTTGAAGTCCCTGCAAGTGGCCCAACCTTGAACTTACTTTCCCTTACTTTAGTGCACAACATCCTCTGATGCATAAAAGCTTCAGTCAAGAGTCCGCACTCCACTCTCACTCGAACTGCAGTAACAGCCTCACTGAGAGAAACCATTTGTGATCCATCACGTCCAGACCACCTTAAGACCATCAGAGCAGTTTCAGGATTCTCCCTTTCTAATAGCACTTGAGCAATCTTAGGATGAGTTGATGGACCTGAGATCTCAGGAAGAAGGCCACGAGCTTCCTAAAATATAAATTATAAAACAGTTACTAGCACAAAACAAGCAGCATATAAAAAGCAATCCTGAGAGAACGGGAAGCACACCATATGTCAACAATATTAACACCACCGACATATTTAAGGGTGGATCAATTGCCTTGACAAAAATCAGAAATTGTGTTAAGTTCAATTATTCTCAATAGAAGAACTCCACAGTGAATTACCTGTAGTGCTTCTGCTGTGTAGTCATCTAGAAGATAAAAAATAAGTGATTCCAATAATGAATGTCTGGTTATACTAAAAGTAGCCGCAAAGTCATCTATGATATGCCGCCAAGTTTCATCAGGCATTGTCCAATGTCGATCAAACAGGTAATAAAGAAACTATTTCCATCTTAAGGAAACAAAGCATTAGCAAGCTATGCAACAAATAAGCAAAATATTTGGAAGAGGCAAAAAGCATAGAAGAAAGGATACAATTGCTTGCTTGGCAACCACCAGATCAGCACTTCCACGTAAGAATAGTACATCAACACCAGCTCGAAGGCTTTCAAATGGATAGCAGCCAGCCAATCCCTCTATCTTCGACATGAAAAATAACCCTCCATTCTTCTGCAAAGATAAGAGTTCCGATCCCTCCCTCATTTCTTGCATTTGTCCCTGCTCTATATCAAGATTTTCTAGAGCATCTTCAATGAAAAGAGAGCCAGCCTGCACACTGGAATCCGCAGTTTGATTTAACACGTCAGGCCATGAACGCCTGATCGCAGCTGCTTTTCTTTCTCGGACCACAGAACGCCAGGATGACAAATCACTATAACGAGAACCCACATTTTCGAGAAATTGATGTCGTTCGCACCATATCATGATCTCTGCATGCTTAAAATCAAGAACCAACACTGCAAAATGATTATAAATGACAAGCAGAAATAATGGCAATACAGAGTTTTCTTCTGTGAACTGCAAAGTTTAAACAAATCATCTATGTTCAATCAGGTCACAACATGAACTAGCATCAAATGTAAAAGTGGAGAACATTGTGGTAAAGCCCAAACATGTTTTAACCTGCATGCTGCAATTTCATTCTAGATAACCTGAGCAATACAATATAGGAGCTAAGGAAGACTTTGTACGGTTCCTAAGGCACTGAACGTCAAAATCAAATATAATAGTAAAGGAACAAGAAAAAATATGGTACGGAAGAGAAATTAAGAAGCTACAAACATAACAAACACAATGTTAAAGTTATCAAACCTGTTTTGCCTTCAAAACGCTTTCTTGAAGAAGTTCCAAGTCATGAGTTCGTGATGAGAGACTACCCTTACATGAAGAGTCTAAAACTTCAACCACATTGGATATTCTAGCCAGATGCAAAGAAAGCTTAAGAAGCAAATCTATCCTAGTTTCCATTGCTTCCGCACCAAGACTATCATGATTATCTAATAGTGTTAAGAAGATTTAACTTTTGTAGATCACTAAGCTAACATATGCAAAACTCTGAAACAAATAAAACATGATTCCAACCGTAAATATGAGTTTAAGGATACATATCCGTTGAAGTTCTACTACAATGTTGCTCAATGTCCGCTTGCACCATTCCTTGACAACTGCTTCATCCAGCAAGAAAGCTATGACAGGGTCACTAGACACTGCATTTTCATCCATACAAACATCCGTAACATCTGTCAAATCTTATGTCAAGGATATTCCAAACTTCAGACACAGAAAGCATTTCACAAGCCATATATCGGAGATCTCATTCATAAACATTTGGTAAAGCATAAAAATCAGGTTTTTCTGCAGATGGAACGGAAAGGATACAGTGACAAATCAAAGAAACCAAGTTATTTTCCAAGGCAACATCAAACAATGCGTAGAGGCGCTGGACATCAGCAGTTAACTGATTTTCCCCATCTTCTCTCTCTTGAAACCTTTCATCACATCTCTTGGAAATGAGGCCAGCCTCTATGCATTCATAATAAAGGCGTGGCCGGAGCCGGTTCCCGGTCTTCGAGATGGGGACTCGACAGATTGGGCAAATATCATAACGCTGACTACATTCCGAACACAGCGAGGCATGGCCACACGAGGTCAACACATACTGCACGTAGCGTCCACAACTCCTCAAATCCCTAGTAGCCCTACATCTTTCAACTTTTGCTTCACTACAGAGCTCAACTAAGTCAATAGAAGCCATATGCTCCAACGCCTCCTAAAAAACAAAAACAAATTAAAATCGAGGAATCATCCCTAATAAAACTAACTAAACGCAGCAAAGAAAATGCAAGACTAGTCCAAAAACCTCAAAAATACAAAAATGTAACTAAAAACAGAAGCAGCAGCAGCGACTACTAAAAGCAAAATTAGTAGCAAATACAGATTCTACAAGCTCCAGGTCGGTGGAATTTGTGCGACGAACGATAACGACAAAGTAACGGTGCCGTTCGGCGTTTTCGTTAGGGTTTTGGTAAACCGATTGCTCATTTCGCGCTCTTTTTTGTTTGGTTATTTGCTGTTTTAAATCGACGAGAGTAAAGAAGAGAAAGAGGGGAAGAGTGTGTGTGTGTCTACGTACTTGAACGGCTCGGCTGGAGTAGTTGGGCTGGTGAAGAGGCGGCGACGCGGATCTCGTCGAGGACGGAGATGAACCGGCGGCGAAGC